>JBBPPC010000580.1:0-15546 GCA_038091775.1 Leccinum olivaceopallidum | reverse complement strand
CCAAAGAAGACTTCTTCGCTTGTATTTTTCGGAGTAATGAAACTTCTCGTGATGCTGCGCGATCTAGACGTCAGTCGCGTGTATCGCGAGAGATTGTTTCTTCCTCAAGAGGTAAAGGACTTTGTCTATTTCTCCAAAGCAATAGTTTTGTGAACTTCTTCAAAGACAGCGCCTTATCAAGCACACCAACTGCAGAATGGCAAGACCGTTTGGCTGCTCGCTTGTGTAAGAATGGATTAGGAGATAGTGCTGGCACTCAACAGTCACCCTCTCGCGCACCTGGCGGTGCTCCTTTGCCACAGCGCCGCCGACTTGATGAATGTGGCTCCGGCGCCGATCCGATCTCTCCGAATTGGAACGACATGTATACCATGGAGGCATCGTCGGGTGAGTTGCAAATCTGCACATGCCAAAACTCATTCGACTCAGTATCAATATAATCAGATTCGGAACAGGCGGATGACTCACAATGCGAGACTGCATTCGGACAGCTATCGTTGGACGAGAATCAAGAGGTGCGCTGAGTGTTGGCTGACGTTGCGTTTTCCTCATCGAGTCCAGGTGCGGTACCATGGGAAGGCCTCTGGCCTTCACCTTATCTTTCGAAATGATCGACTAGATAGTCGTCTTGACGGAGGTGTTTGGTAGATTCTTCCCTTTTTATCTAATCACGGCAAGATGCTGACCCTTATGTACAGGAGGCTTCCAATGGCGCGCTTCTGGCCATCCGCCAGTACAAACTTGTCTGTCATGCCTCCGGAAGCTGATATCTCTGTTACATTTCCTCCCGTTGAGATACAGGATCGACTGCTTGACTTGTACTTCGCGTATGCTCATCCAATATTTCCTGTTATCCACAAGGGTCGTTTTCTGCGGGAGTACAATGACTGGCGAGTTTTGTCGTCTAATTGCTTTGAGCTTGGTTACTCATTCCTCGCCGCAACAGGAAACTAAAGTTCGTTGATTTCGCATTGTTGCCCGAGTTGTTTCTTACCAGCATATAGTGGCAATTTGAGCGCGCCAGGCGCAAATGCTGCTTCTCCTTCCCCCGCCCCTGAATCGTCGCAAACCATTAGCAAATTATTACTCTTGTCGATGTTTTCCGTCGCTGCTCGTTACCTCGATGAGAGTGCTTCGGAACCCATGGAGAAGATATGGGATGCCGGGTGTGATTACCTCAGTCAAGCAAGAAGCGTCCTAGGTACGTCATGACTGTGCCTATTACTTGTTTTTTTTTCTTGACCGCTATTATCTTTCCGGTTGCTAGCGCAAGTGTCACATAACTGTCGAGCATCTACGTGTCAGGCTCTGCTCCTGCTTGGCCACCGTGAATTTGGGATCGGTATGGCTTTGTGGGATCGTCCGTTCCCGTGCTGACACAGCTTTCAGGCTCCATGGAACAGGGTTGGCTGTACATCGGTGCGGTGATATTGATTACATGTTTTTGCTTCGAGTCTTAACTCACTTTGATTTCGAAGGAATGGCCATAAGAATGGTTGGTTGGGTTCCATATACTGATTTTCAGTCTTAACTTAATAAATGATAACGCAGGCGCTAGATCTGGGTCTCAACCATGCAGCAGATAACTGGCAATACAACGGGAGAAAACTGTTTTCCAAGGAAGAAAATCAAGTGAGGAAGCAAATATGGTGGGCTTGCTGCATTGCGGATAAGTATGTGTCTCTATTGTATGCCTTTGACTCATCTTAACTTTCGACTTCAAGGTATAGCTCTACTTACATGGGTTCGTATAGGTTCAAGCATCTGCGTGTAGATGATTGATCGCGCTTACAGGACGTCCGGTATGCATCGATGAGAATGATTTCGATACGTCGTTGCCAGATGCAGAAGAGGTGAGGTGTACAGGCCTGCAAGGGCATTCTTCCCTGCTCCTTTCCCGCTCATTAGCTTTACAGTATGAGGATGATCAGCACCTAAATCACCAACTCAGTGTTGCGTCACACCAATCTACATCTACTGTCCTCATTATGCAGTGCTTCCGAGTTGCTTCGTCACTCTGTCAGTGTTTGTCTAGGCTTATAATTCACACTCATGCTTTTGTTTAGCCGTGATAATTGGGTCAATCGTGTCGTTGGTTTATCCAGTCAAGTCCTCCAGGCGTGGTTCCAGACGAACCATCTTGAGTAATCTGGAAGCTCGTCTTGACCAATGGTACCTTGAACTCCCGGACAATCTACGATACGACCTCGCAAGTAAAAGAAATACTCCTCCAGCCCCCGTTCTGTATATCCACATTAAATACTGGTTCGCTGTATTGCTTTTGCACAGAGCCTTGTGGGTCATGTTCCTCATCGGAGGCAAATTGCTGATGTATCCTTTTGGCCTAGTATACCAAATTGGAGGGGGTATGTATGAACTTGACACAGTGTAGTATCTGAGTTAAATCTCTCTAGTTCTGAGCCTATCCTGCAAGATCCACCTTCTGGCTCCCAAACAACGTCGTTGAAGGCCTTCGACCGTTGCCAGAGTGCTGCAACCTACATTGGTGCTATTGGTAAGTCGTGTTATGCGAATACCAAGAATCCTATTTACTGTCACTCAGTGACAACGTACCATGATTACTACAACATCAAGCGTGCATCACCTTTTCTTTCATGCTATATCCTTGGTTCTGGGTGAGTTATTTTAATCTATGCTTTGTACCTCTCTTATTTGCGTCTAGTATCATGCATATTGTGACATGTATGTCCTAAACAATAGAGATTCAACTCATCACCCGCTTATATTCCACTCGAAGTGACTCTACGTCCATCAAATATACAAGCTTATGTTGGCCTCCAGCAGTCGTTATCTGTGCTCAAAGAGATGCAAGTACGTAAATATCTCAAACATTCCAGACTTGTTTTTCACACATGCGTAGACGACTTGGCCTAGTGCAGCTAGGGCATGGGACTTACTTCACGGTGTCGAGGTCCAGGTAGATAGCAACCTTGCGCCCATGATGCAAAATCCTGACCGGCAAAAACGCGGCGCCGAAGATGCGTTTGGAAGGGAGAAGAGTTCGGACTTTCTTCAAAGAGAGGCGTTTGGGGATTGTGGCTCAAAGGAACGGGTTGCCACCGGGATCCAGGATATCAGCACTCGCATGATGGCGCACATGTTGGGACTAGATATCCCAGGCATCGAGCCATCAACGTCTTATTATCCAGGGTACGAATGGTGGCCCCGTACGACAAACGCCCCACAGCCACCCTACCAACAACCGCCCCCCGTGGTGAATGCACCGAACTCGGAATCTTTGATGAACACAAACTATACGCCTGCCCCAGGGTGGAGGCCGTCAGCGGGCTACCCTTACGACTTCCTTGAATCTCCGAATGCCGGTGTTTATCGAATGTAGTAGAATTATGTAATCACATGGACCCATAATGACAACGCGCGACGTCTTTGTACTTTTGATGTTTGTGGTGAACCATCATCTAGATGCCACAGAAGAATGTCCAGCATTCAGAACCTCTTGAATCCCGAAGAAAGTCTGTCCAGTTCGTGCAAGTCGGTCGAGGTTATATTCGTTCGTCTTTCTTCCGTTAACCCCCTTTGTCCAGGTCACCACAAGCAGAACCCGAGCGGGAGGGGTCAACGTTAACATCGCCAGACTCTGCATCGGATACAAGCGCAGACCCAATGACCAAAGGTACCTCGCGAGTTTCAGGAAAAGCCAACTACGGCGATCATGAGCCACATCCCAATTGCCCGGACACCCTCTCTTGCCTCCCAGACACAGACGGGCGACCACAACACACGCTTCCCATTATTCTGCGCTGTGCGATACTGGGGAGTGTTAAGCAGCGATTAACAATAAGAGAGATCTATGCAGCTATGGAAGATAAGTATGTATACTTTCGGGATGCTGGTCCAACGTGGAAGGTACGATGATTGCATCTTTGGAATTCTCTGCTCCTGATGCCTTTCCCGAAGCAATCTGTTCGCCACCATCTGTCTTTGAACAGACTGTTCGAGCGTCAACCTCGCCCAGTCACTGATCCTGGATTTGGATCCTACTGGACAGTGAATCTCTCTGCTCCCCCTGGTACGAAGCGACCGCGGAAGCGTGGGCGGACATCGAAAGCTGCATCTGATCCCTCACAGGTCGATGGAGCGCAATCGACACAGAAAAAGCGCGGGAGACCGCGAAAACTTGTAGCAGAAAGCGGGCCATCCTCTCTGCCCAGTACGGACAAACCACAAGGTCCACACGAATCTAATGGGTCGGAAAACGAGTACGAAAGTGAAGAAGACATGGTTGTTCCTCGCAATCACGATCCATCAGCCTCCGGTCTAGACGTTCTTGGGATTCATGAAGCTGCATCTCGTCTTTATAGTTCAGATAGGGGCTGCCTGGTGTACTCCGCCGCCGAAGAAGGTATCATCGATCGAATGCAGATAGAAATGGCTGGACTACGCAGACAAGCCGCTGATGCCATATCTGTTTCTTTGCGAATATCAGATCAACTTGCCGAAACACAAGCTGAAGCGGCCCGATCAAAGGCTGCATTGAGGACGACAGAAAGTTTGTTGGAAGAAGAAGGAAGGAAAAGAAGAGAAGCTGAAAGGATTGCGAGTGAAGAGAGTCGATTGAGACGGGCAGCTGAAGAGACTGTTCTCCGACTTCAAAACCAACTGGCGTAGTGTTGGCCCGGTGCTATTCAATATCGATCCGGAGATGCACGTCGGTTCGCAGAGTTTTCCACCATTGGCATTTCCTTGTCCAGCGCTATTGGTCTTTCGATCTGGTGACTGGAGGTAGAAGATAGAACGTAGCAGGCTTTGACGGGAGAGTCGGCCTTACGTTATTCAAGTATCGTAGTATTTGCCGCGGCTCGGTGTAGTAATACTACACTACATACCAAGTCCAAGTTTTTTCAACGCGACGAAAGTATCCACAACTTGCGGCTACAATTCTGTATCCCTGGAATCGACATGGCTGCCGGTCAGAGGCATAAAGCCAGGACTGTGTAGGGTCTCCGAAATATGCGGGGAATGTCCTAACTAACTGCTCAATGTTAGCTTCAAACAGTCGCGGACGATCGAGCCGTTGCATACAACGGGTTCTATTGCAGTCGCTACGGATGGTTCCAAGATCGTGACATGTCTCGCGGAAGAGGCACTGTTAACAGAGTTGTCGAGTGGAAAACTACTTTGCCGGTTCTCCTGCGTATGTCTTGTGTGCATTTTTCTTGTATGTTGCTTATTTCGCAAGGTTTAGGCATCCGAGGCCATCACAACGCATTGCTTATCACCTTCGGGGGCGAAACTCATATTGTTCACAAATTCCCCTTCCCTCAGACTGTACGAGATTCCACAAGTCTGTTCTGGTCAGGTGGTGCACCCTTCCCGAGTCATTGCCCATGCCCACGATGCACCAGTACATGTTTGTACAATCGACCCAACATCAACCTTTCTTGCTTCTGGATCAGCGGACGGCATTGTCAAAGTTTGGGACATCTCCGCAGGACACGTCACTCATGTTTTCAAAGGACACGGGGGCGTTGTCAGTGCTTTAAAATTCAATTTTCCCCGGGATCCATCGACTGCCAGCTCAGCGAGGACTTTTCAGCTTGTGACTGCCTCAGTCGACACTCGAATTCGCTTATTCGACTTGATGGCAACAACGTCTAGAAATGACCAAGAAGCGCTCCGACCGATTGCCGTCCTGGAGGGTCACGTTTCCGTTCCACGGGGTCTGGATGTAACGCCAGATGGAAAATGGCTTATTAGCGGAGGAAGGGACTCTGTAGTCTTGCTTTGGGATATGTCCGGAAGTTCTCGTCCGACTGATGGAAGCAAGAGCAAAAGCAAAAGAAAATCGATCATCGTAACCCCGACTCTCTCCAAGACAGTTCCGGTCATGGAAAGTGTCGAAGCCGTAGGGTTCGTACACCCCGAACTCAACGACGTCACCCTTGAATCCCAGAGACTCCAATTCTTCACTGCCGGCGATAAGGGTGTTGTCCGTGTCTGGGATCTTACACAAGGCTCCGTTGTTTACTCCTTAGGTGCAGCCTCTGGTTCCGATGATGTTGACATGGAAGCACAGAGGCAGATTACCGATGCCTTGTAAGTGATCTCTGGCCCACTGAGATACGTTTCTCATTGTTCTTGGAGGTCAGCTACCTCCCGTCCTCAGATGCCATTGTTTCTGTACATGCAGACCAAAACATCTTCTTTTATTCCCTCAAAACACGGTCACTAGTCCGCCATATGATCGGTTACAATGATGAAATTGTTGACGCCGTCTTCTTATCACCTCCTTCCCTTTCCAACCCGCCAAGCGACTTGGGGCCGCGCGACACTCAGCTCGCACTTGCTACCAACTCATCGCTCATTCGCATATACTCAACTTCCAATCTGGATGCACAAGTTCTGGCCGGTCACGCTGACATAGTGCTATCCTTGGATCAAGGTTTGGGTGGTCGTATATTTGCCAGTGGAAGCAAGGACAACTCTGCAAGAATATGGGCGTTTTCACAAGAACCTGACAATAATGGGTGGGGTTGCATCGCTATTTGTGCAGGTCACACCGAGAGCGTCGGTTCCGTTGCTATGTCGCGGGTGGATAGCGACGCGACCTCTCGCCCTCAGTTTGTCTTCACTGGAAGTCAGGACCGAACAATCAAGATGTGGGATTTGTCAGAGCTGCCTTTGACGTTCTCTGGAGTAGATCCGGTAAAGTGCCACAGTCTTACAACACTCAAAGCGCATGACAAGGATATCAATTCTCTGGACGTCGCACCTAACGACCAACTTCTGGCCTCTGGTTCCCAAGACCGCACTGCAAACATCTACGAAGTCGTCTTTACGCCTGGCTCTCGAGGAAAACCGGCGCACGGGGAGATCAAACGCTTAGGGTGTTGCAAGGGCCACAAAAGAGGTGTCTGGAATGTCAAATTCGGGAAAGCCGAACGTGTATTGGCTACTGGGAGCAGTGATAAGACTGTCAAACTTTGGAGTCTCGAGGACTTTACTTGCGTCAAAACCTTTGAGGGGCATACCAATTCCGTTCTCCGGGTTGACTTCATTAACAATGGAATACACCTGGTGAGTACAGGTTCTGATGGCCTAGTGAAGTTATGGAGCGTAAGGGAGGAAGCGTGCGTGGCAACTCTCGACAACCACGAAGACAAGGTATGCATTCGATTTTCCAACCAGGAGCTGATCGAGATGGGTCGCAGGTCTGGGCATTGGCTATAAGTTCTGATGAAGCAACGATCGTGTCTGGAGCCGCCGATTCTGTGGTCACGTTCTGGCAAGATCGTACGGAGGAGGAGGAGATGGAAAGAGAAGCGAAACGCGCCGACCAAGTGCTCAGGTAAGAACATCTATACGCTGTTCCCATCCGACTACATTCACGTGCAGAGAGCAAGACTTCAAGAATTACCTTGCGATGCACGATTATCGGAGGGCGATTGAACTTGCGCTTGCTATGCAGCAACCTGGAAGACTCCTTGCGCTGTTTGGCGATATTCGGTCAACAGCGTTGGAGCAAGGCTCGCCGAACGATACGTCTGTGAGTGGCGACCATGCACTGGATGAAGTTCTACGTACGCTCCCAAGTCCCGATCTTTCTCTCCTCTTACGATATGTCCGCGATTGGAACACAAACGCGAAAACGAGTGGTGTTGCACAAAGTGTTCTCTACTGTGTATTAAAATTGCGACCCGCGGAGGATGTTGTACAAGCTTTGAACCACAAGGCTGTGGAAGGAGCTGGTGGTTCCGAACACGACTCGCGGCAACCGATCGGGGCCGCATCATCCTTGAAGGATATGGTGGACGTCTTGATTCCTTATACTCAACGGCATCTCACAAGGCTCGACCGATTGGTTCAGGAGAGCTTTGTCGTGGACTACGTACTGAATGAGATGGATGATGGGATGTTTGACGGGACGGACGAAGATACGATGGACGTCGATGGTACCAGGCGCCACGCCGAATAAAAGTACAGTATACACAAGCCTATTGTAATGCATCATGCACCATTTATCAGCTCAGGTTTCTATCGCAGCACAGTCGGCCCAGCCGACATCCCGCTACTCCGTTGAAGACGAGTACCCATTCATTGTTTTTGATCGTGTCCAATGATATAGAGTGTTCGTCGGCCTCATAAATGCGACCGTTCTCCAGCAACCATCGCCGGAATACACCAGATATGCAGCCCACTGCTAGCAGTGGGGTGAGCCAGCGTCCGTTGCGATAAAAAGCAACATTGCAGATCGATGACTCCATGATGTCTCCCGAAGTGTTGAACAGGATAACATCGTCTGGATGACTCTGGGCGACGTCACTAGGACGGGTTGCGCCGAGTGGGGGGATGCCCACGCGCGCCCGAGCGTCGTCGTATGGTTGTCTATTTGTGGTTTTCATGGAGGTGGTGCCAGAGGTCGGCTGAGTGTCGATGCAGAACGAGAGTGTCGGATGATGTCGGGTATGATCGTCTACGTCGGGGTTGAATAGAGATCCTACTGTCGGATCATAACGCAATGGCTCGGCCTGGGAGGCGGACGCAGTGATGCTCCCAGTAGGCGGGAAGATGACACGTATCTGGCAAACGGACCGGAGTCAGTGCTTGGCAAAGGGGTGGAGCTCTGATCACCTTGAGAGGGATCGTTCCGTCAGCACCATTTACGTTGCGGACTGCTTCGTCACACACGGCCTTGAGTGTCGCGTAGTCGAGCGAATCGGAGACTGTCCAGTTACTGAGACGGGCAGACGATATGAGACGATCAAGTTGGTGTGAAAGTAAAAGATATGGCGAGGGTGTACCGTCCGGGGCGTTGTTCCACTCGAACGCCTCTAGACAGCGATCGAATCGGGTCGTGCAGAGCAGCGAGTAGTGCGACATCAAGATACGACGAGGTCATGCAGTGCTTGTGGGCGTCGTGCCGCATCGTCCCGGAGCCCCATGTCACACTGTGTCACGCCCATAAATGAGTTACTGCGTAGTAAGCTGTGTGGTGTCCCATTCTTGAGCAGCAACCATGTTCACCGTCAAGGCAACATTCAGAAACGAAACTCGCCGATTCACCTTCCCGGACTCGGTTCTCTTTCCTACTTACGGGGAGCTCTATGATCAGGTGTGTGACCCTGCCCCCCGTTCGCTCGCCACCGACCGGCGCTCATCTCTCCCTAGCTCTATCGCGTATTCCCCATAAGCCATAATTATTATCTATCTAGACTTATTTTCTCTCCCGATGCATCCAGACCAGGACGTATCCTGGTCGATAAAGAGGTACACACTGCTGAAGATTATAACTCTTCTGTCGCCCCTTTACGCCGCCTGTGGCCCAATCCGTTGCTGCGATTCACCGTCTTCGATGAAACTCCTCACAAGGCGTCGAGGATGAATCCTGAACTATCGTCGCCATACAGCATCCTCGCCGCTCCCTTGTCTGCCAGTCGCGAGCAATCTTTTGTCGAATCCACTTGTGATCCTACTTTACCTTTGAGCTCGCAGTCATTCGTGCCGCCCCCGCCCCCGCCACCTCCCCCACCTTTTGTTTCCTGCATCCCCCCTCTTCCTCCACCGTCTAAGATGACCCCTCCACCACCGACAATCACCGAGCCTTGCTGTTCGATCGCGAAGGGCAAAGCAGATATCGAAATTTTGTTGTCCTCGTTCAAAGAGGACCTAGATGCCATTCTCTGCAGGACGCTTGGTTCTAGTCACGCGGAAGAGCAAATCAAATCGCCTTTCGTACCATCTACCCCCACAGACTGCGGCGCAGGTGTTGTTTTACCTCAAACAAAGACGCCTCTTGTCAACTCGGACACGAGCGCTTCTTCTCGGTGGTGTTTCCTTTGCAAGACCCGCTCCACCGGCGTCTGGTATGGTTGTAACAAATGCCCTTGGCATGCAATCGTGAGCCGATTGCTCTAGAATTTTAGTTTCTTGACTCATGACATATTAGTGTTCCGGCTGTTTCTACAAATCACCCAGCATCCATACTATCAGTTTTGGTCCCTCCCACGTCGTTCAGCTACGCTCAGTTGCTGGTTCCACTCAGGATTCAGTGCAGAGTATAAAGGAAAACAAGCCCTGTGGTGCTGGACCGGCAGAAACCGCGTCACGAAGTCTGACTTCCGAACCTGCACCATCTGTACATCACGGTGTCATCTGCGACAGCTGCAACAGTACCGTTAAGGGTATTCGCCATAAATGTTCGGAATGTCCTGGTACGTGAGGTGATTCAATTAGGATTCTCCCCCTCATTTAATATCAGACTATGATCTTTGCACCGCTTGCGTCGAATCTGGAGCAACGGAGCAACATAACCCATTCCACGAGTTCTTCGACATAGAAACGCCGGCATGCGCTTACGTTCACGCTGCTCGTAGTGATGGCAGAGCGCGCCGAACCCATCAACAATCTGACCTCACCGTAGGAGCACAGAGATCCGCTGTCAACCCCACAAACCCACCTATTCGTCACACTGCGACCTGCAATCTCTGTGACTCTGCGATTGTTGGGGAACGTTACGTGGGTCATCGTGTTTCTCCTTAGACTTCGCACTGAATGTCTGTTATAGAAATGTGTTGTTTGTCCAGGTAAACCCCCTTTAGCAAGCCATAACAGAATAGTGCTGATTTTCCTAGACTTCGATACGTGCTCGTCTTGTTTCAGGTCAGCCAATCCATATATGTGCTGATCAAATTATACGGTCATTTAACTGCTACAAGGATAACCACGGAGCAGCACCCGAACCATGGATTTGTAAGAGTGAATAAACCAGAAGACTTGATGGTGAGGAAGCCGTATTCTAGACACTCTCTTTGCTCATGAACTCAGATGCGTTATTCCGTCCTGCCCCGCCAAGTTACCCATCTCGCGCTATGCAATTGTAAGTGATCCGTTTCATTAGTTCACATACATCATTAAGTATGTATTGGGCATAGCGTGTCAAAAACCGATTCGCGGCGCTCGCTACAAGGTTAGAAATTTTATTTGCATATTACACTCCGATATCTGATCCTCCACAGTGCATGCATCCAGGCTGTCTCGATTTTGATTTGTGCAGTGACTGCGAGGCCCTTCCAATTCCTGTCCACCCGCTGAATCATCCTATGCTAAAGTTGAGGACTTCCGAGTCTGTCATTCCAACTGTCCACCAGGCAGGACAGGCGCAGGCGACCAGTGAACCGAACGGCCAAAAGTCTACACCGGTCCGCTGCGAGTCCGGGTCCCATGTTTCGCATCCCCGAAGCCCACTCACTGCACCAATGAAGTCACCGGAACTCACTCCTGTCGTTGTGTCTGAACAGGCGACGAACGTGACCACGGAGGATCAAATACCCTCCGCTGAAGAATTTCTCAGCCCAATTGGTAGCCCTGCAAGCACCTCGGAGGTACTCGACGGAGTGCCTACTTCTGCTACCGTCGCACCCTCACATCTCCTAGTTGATGTCGCAGACGTACTTACGTCTCCCCAGTCGGACCAGCCACCATTAGACATTTATTACCGCCTGTGGCCAAGGGTAAACCAAGAGATGGTGCACTTAATTGCGTTGCAGGTTCCGAAAGCTGAGGCACCTATTGATGATCCCGTCGAAAACACTGTCACCGAACCAATTTCCCATGAGCCTCTTGCTGTGGAAGAATCGCTTCCGGGAACCCCTTTGCACTTCGGTGAGCGCTACGAGGAGTGTCTGGTTTCCCTGGATCAAGAAATCAAGTCGATCGTTGATGGCCACCCTACACACTTATCTACGCCGTCAGCTGTCAGGGAATCACATTCTACCACTAAGCAGCTTACTGCAGATGACCAGCAAGGAATGGTCACCGAGGATGCAGCCCGGCAAAGCATTGACTGTCTGGACTCATCTCTCGTGGGGGACATCAACGTTCCTGATGGTCAGGTCTTTCCCCCTGGAGCAGAATTTGTCAAAGGCTGGCATATGATGAATACCGGTGGACTACCTTGGCCTCCCACCACCGAAATTCAGTTTGTTGGTGGAGAAAACCTTGCGCCAGAATCCAGTGCATCTTTAAGGGCAAAGGTCGGGTATGTGTCTCCGGGAGAGAATTTCGATATTTGGACGGGGGATTTGAAGGTATGTGCTCTCCTTCACTGAAGGGGGCAATGCACCTGACATCCGTCAAGGCGCCAGATGTACCTGGCAGGTATGTCGGTTACTGGAGACTCAATGATGGCCAGGGCAATTTCTTCGGGAGCAACGTATGGATTGAGTGAGCCATCCCAGCATCTCCCAAAAACTTGCGCGACTGAATTATCAAATCATAGTTTGACAGTCGCAGATCATCATTCTGATCAAGCGAGCGAACATTCGCTCGCATCATCCTCTATGGTGATGCCTAGTGCGCATCCCACCGACTTGGTCAACGCCAGGAACGAACGGCTGGATGCACCGCAATCTTCGGTAGTATCCACCAAGACCGTGACGGACGAAATCGAAGGTGCTGAATCCGACATATCCTCGGTGTCGTTGGTTAGCGTGCCAACGTCGGATGACGAGGATTCGGAGTGGCAGGATACCCGGACTCACTCCGAGCCGCTGGAGTATGTGGTGCTGTACGATAGCCATTCCGAGGAATGAAAGATCTGGTTGTGTACATTTATGGGGCCTTCCTCCTGTACGTGTTGATCGTGTCGAAATGAATGATGTATGTCACGTGATGTATTACTTTGTCCTCATAGGGGAAGTTCAAGAAGCCGCCACGATTCGGCTAAGCCGCTACTATGTAATATCACTGACACACATCCCAAGCAAATGTTACTAGCGAAGGCCATCACCATCAAGTGATACTTCATGCGTAGTGCGGCCCCGGCATGCCTGGGGAGAAGAAAATTTGGCGACTGTCGACCCCTTTTCAACGAGGATTCTCTGGGAAGCCAGACTTGCCCCTCGGAAAAGCCAAAGCGGGGCATTCCAGAAACCACGTTTCCGGTGTATATCTGTCAGATGGTTCTTCCACGAGCAGTTTTGTCGTCGTACACGAGTTCGACGACCCCATAGGATCACAATTGCCAACACATGAAGAGTCCAACTATACCTCGCATCCACTAAAACTATTCACTGTACCATCATCTTCAACTGACGGTGTTGATAGCTCCCTCCGCGACGGTCAACCGACAAGATTCCAAAATGGCTTCCATCTTGCTGGCGGCCCCTGTGACACCCCAGTTGTCAACACAACTCCCGACGGCGATCTTGCACACAGATTGTGCGCTGCATACGATTATATTCGTTCCATGCCCTTTGCAGCATCACACGAAGTCGTATTTTCCTCAGACCCTCAGATGCTTCGCAAACAACTTGGAGTCCCACAACACTCTGTACTCAACTACCCAATTCACTCTTCGCCAGATCTACCAAATCCTCACGTTTCCCCTCATGAGCCTCCTCCGTCACCTATATTACATCCCACCAGTTCAGCGGGCGCGTGGCACGCAGCGTCATCAAAGCTTCCATTGCATGTAAACGCGGCCACGCAACCACGTTCTCGTCACCATTGTCACCCGGACCCTTCGCAAATTGCAACACAAAGGAAGACCATGGCAACCACATCAACCCTGATGGATGGTTCTCCCTTGCGGTGGAGCGTGTTTGGGACACCTTGGAATCCTCGTACGTCGAGTTCCCAACCCCACATTCCAAACCCGTCGAAGCTTTCCAAACACCGCTTTGCGAAATCTGTTGTTTCACTGTCCTCACTGTCGTCTTCCCATCGGAATGCGTCGAAAGACACTTTACGAAAGTCAGCTACCGATATCCTGCCATCCTCGGTCACTCGAAATACTTCATTACCTCGACTGAGATCACCCTCGCCCTTTAGGGTTGATATTGTGAGTCTCTTGTCTCACCACCGTCCTCGATAATGTAGTGACGTCTAGTAGCCCCTTCATCATACATGGCACGACCGCCGAACCGATTTTAACTCTTGTCCGGGGAGTTATGTGGGGATAGACAAATTTCAAGGGACAAGACGACGAGAAACCAGCGGAAGTACCGAGATTCTTGCTTCCTTAGCCTGGATAGGAACTTCGTCGATGACATCGGATCCCTACGCCGTTGACGGAAAACGCCAATGCACAAACTCGGCATCTTTGCCGGATCGTTTTAGCATGGCGATCGCCGTGGAGGACGACAGCATGTCGGACGAAGTCTTGGTGGATCGGCTTGAGAAGGTACGCAGGACAGATGGTGATGGAAGGGTGGCGACCTCGCCTTCGAGACCTTCAGGCGAAGCACTTTCTCCTAACCAAGGGACTGATGAAAATGGTTCATGCGATACACCTTTCCGGCCATTCTCGCCGACGACTTCCGACGAGCTTGCTAAACCACACGATCTACCACTGCCCTCGTCCCTAGCGTCGAGCAACGCAAACTCAGATTCAGAGGATACGGAGGTCTGGAAGGCAGCCAGGAAAGCACTTTTATGCGTGCGGGAGATCATTCGGACTGAGAGGAAGTATCAAGAGGCTCTGAAGATGTTGTTAAATGCCCAGGTGTGTTCCCTACAGTCAATCTCACCCCTACTTTACCGACTCTGTTTAGACGGCGACACCGCCTCCACCTTCGATGTCTCCTCATGTTTTGGCACTTGTTAGTGCATCCGAAATGCTTCTGAAATGTTTCCTCGAGGATCCGTCGGCTTGGGGCGTCTCCGCAGCCTTTGTTGCGTCAGAAGATGAACTTGAGGCATCGATGGTATCCTGGTGTGCTGTAGCTGGAGCGTTTTTCACAGATGGAGATGATGCTCGATCTAATCGTGCTGGCAAGTGGCGCATTCGCAAATTTGGAGCGCCGTCGAGTTCTTCGTCTGTTTCGTCTGTTACGAAACAAGCCCCCACCTCTCTCAGCCCTCAGTTACCACCTATTTTTCCCGCTGTCAACCCAGCTAACGAAACGAATGATATGAGCAAGGAATATCACACAGGGCGGCCCAAGCGGAAACTCAGTGTTAGAGACCTAGCAATCCAGCCAATTCAGCGAGTCATGCGCTATGTACTGCTGTATAAAGGTATGTTTTGTCAACCCTATCTTCCGTTGATTCACACCATTCCATTCTAGATCTCCTGGATTGTACTCCTCCGATGTCGCCATCGCGTGTACTTGTTGAGCGCGCTCTGGAAGCCGCCGCGCGTATCGCCAGTCATTGTGACAGCGCGCAAAGAAACCCAGCATTTTACCGTGCTTCCTAGATGTCCTCTGGGAACACTTCAATATCTAATTGTCTATCTATATACTTTACTAAATCAGTCACGACCACTAGTAGTCATTCTGCTCTCCATACTACTGTACCCTCTCACTCAATTCGTCTGTCACGCGTCACGCGGACCTCAAATTGATGAAAATTTCGAGTTCGTCACGCGTCACAGGTCCGATTGACGAAAAGTTTGGGTGAACGCAAATTACCTGATGACCAAAATTTTCGTCCACTATACCAGGCTCCTTCCCATCCTTGTGCTGGAGGGATTGAGGCGATGCTAGTATTTGTGTCAGTTTGGTTATCCCACGAATGAAATTTAAACTCAGCAAACATCCAAAAGAGGTGCCTCAATCCCTC
>JBBPPC010000579.1:0-15581 GCA_038091775.1 Leccinum olivaceopallidum | reverse complement strand
ATGGGGTGAATCAGGGTGAACATCCCCACCCACTCTACACGCATTGATGTCCGATCTAGGTTGGCCCCGGGACGTTCGAAACCGGCGTCTACTTTTACAAGTACCTCCCTCTACCAGGCGCGGAGGTGTTCGAAGACTTGGTGGACGTCGCGAGTTACTCTTACGATCCGGTCACGATGGAGCTTGTTTCGTACGACGTTCCAGACATCGTGAGGATCAAGGCCGAGTATGTCATCTCCAATTCGCTCGGAGGATGCATGTTTTGGGAGGTGCGTTGCGTGTTTGAATAGGATAATCGTCCTTCGTTGCCTCATGTGTCGCTACATAGCTTTCGTGCGACAAGTCGGGCTCGGAGTCGCTCGTTTGGACCGCCGGGGTGACGTTTGGTCAGCTGGATCAGACACCGGTGAGTCGAGCGATCGTATGAGACCACGTTCAGACTGGTACTCACTCACTGCTGCCACCGCTCTTGCAGAATCACGTTCAGTAAGTCCACCGTATCAAACGAGGTCGATGGCACAGACTCAACGCACACGTGTGTGCTCTCCAGCTATCCAGACAGCAAATGGGACAATATCCGGGACAACATGGGCACTACTGGGTTGACGGCCCCGCCGAGTCCGGCCAATAGTACATCGACGGTCGCATCTCCGACTACATCAGCGATGACGACGAGCACGATTCCGACACAGGCGACTAGCACGACTACGACCCAGACGACGAAGACGACGTCGACCTCTGCGCCCGCACCCACCACCTCCACGTCCCCGTACTCTTGCATGTGTGCGGACGTAGCGCAGTGGAATACCATGGTACGTCCCTTTTTCCCGCCGCAACTTGTTGATTCCCCCCGTTTTGACGTGTCGATGTCCCGCAGGCTGTGTACGTTGGAGGCAACGAGGCAATTTACGGTAAGCGCGTTTCGGCTTTTGCCCTCTGATCCAGTGCAGACTCACTGTCCGTTTTACAAAACTCGATTTTTCAGCCGACCATCTGTGGACTGCGAAATGGTGGACCGAGAACGACGTCCCTGGGGGTGCGGGTAAGTCGCTCGCTGATCTGCTTCATTGACGTTGCCTCGTTGATTGTGTGACTGACACATCGTCATCAGCCGGTGTGTGGGTGGACGACGGGTCCTGCGACTGATCGATCAGGCCTCCAGAGTTGGGGCGTACGCAACATGCTGGCAATCATAGACGGCGCTCTAGATCGCGCGAGGAGCAAATGTTTCTTTTTCTTTTCTCATTCTCATTCATGTCAAAGGAGGGTGTACGGTAGACAGAGTAAGCAGATGAGTGGGGTACGACGTCGACGTCGACCCGAAAGCATGGTACATACATATATCGCATCGACGGTTCAGCGTGATACATGCATGGGGCTGCTGCTCGGCTACATGGGTTAAAAAAAAGCAAATCATTCCTCATAAGTACTTGGATTGGTGAACACGAAAGGGAAAGAAGGAAAAACGCCTAAAATAAATACGTCCATGGTCGACGACGATGCAATGAACAAGGAAAATACAGTGCCTTTGCCTCGAATGCTACTCTAAAAAAATAGACGCGCTCAAGTGATACAAGTGTCTCTGACATCGAGGACCACAAAAGTTATAAACTCGGTGATCATCGGGGGGACCAACGTCGACCATCATGGAATACACATTTCCAAAGGAAAGGAAACGGGACAGAAAGACAGAGATGGTGATACAGAGAAAGGGGCAGATAGTAATTTCCACGGAGGAATGCAAAGCAAATCCGCGGCGACCACGACCAGCGCGGGCGGCGCAAAGGACCCATTGCCTGTTAGGGATCACGGTTCATCCCATGACGTGACCGTAGTTGACGCTCTCGCTGAGGTGTTCGTTGGCCGGGTTATACGTGAACCCCTTGAACTGATCTTGGACCGTCTCCGACAAGTGAGAGTCCTCCACCACCGAATCTTGAGCCTCCTCGTTCGTAAAGTCGGGATCAAAGTTGGCGACGTCGAGGACCGATTCCTGTGACGTGTGAGCAAATGAACGAAAAAGGCTCGTCACTCCAATCGCTTACCACGCTCGGCTTGAAAGGTGGTTGTATCTTCTTTTGCAAGAGTCTGTGATCGATATTTAATCCCGGTCATGATGAAGACGGCCGGACTCCGGTTGCGCTCACAAGTTCCAATCGACATATTTAGCAAAGAAGGCATGTTTCTTGATTTCCTCTCCGCCATTTGCGCCGAGGCGTCGCGTTGGGTCACGTTGGAGAAGCCCAGTCATGACGCTCTTTGCCTCCCCAGATATGTCAGATGGGAAAACGAGTGGATCCATGAGGATGCGCTGGTACATCGTGTTCACGTTTTCATCGTAGAAAGGTGGGAGGCCAGTCTTGCAGCGGATTAGTTCGTGTCAAGAAACGAAAAAATGCACTCACCATCATCTCGTATAAAAGGACGCCCAGTGTCCACCAATCAACGGTCTTGGTGTAACCTTGACTCTCCAAGAGTTCCGGTGCGATATACTCCGGAGTTCCACAGAATGCTTAAGAAAACAAAGGATTAATGGTTAGCACCAAGGACTAATTGTGTAAGCCTCACTGTTTGTCTTCTCCGTTTCCGACATGTTCAGTTTACAGAGACCTATCGCGGATGTCAAATGGAAATGGAGACGAACACGACGAGGACATACCAAAATCACAGAGGGCTATATGGCCCGTGTAGTCAAGCAGGATATTTTCGGGCTTCAAATCACGATATACGACATTGAAGCTATGCAAGTGCTCCAGCGCACAAAGCAGTTCTGCAGCGTAGAACCGACTACGATCCTGATTGAATTTGCCTTCCCGTTGCAAATGATAGAATAACTCCCCGCCGTTAACTAAACTCCGATCGATACAAATTCTGTGGGCGATGCTGCGATAAACAACACGCACCAAATGACATCACCAAATAAAGCTTGTCTGGATTCTGGAAGGAGAATTTGAGAGGCACGATGAATGGGTTGTTCACCAAAGCCAAGACTGTTCTCTCGGCCAAGATGTGCGTTATTTCACCCGGCCGCGATGCAATATGGGCCTTCCGTATCGTCTTCAAAGCGTACACGCGCAAGGTGTCCTTCTTTCGTACTTGCATGACCTTTCCAAACGAACCTTTTCCTATCACCTTGAGCAACTCAAACGCCTCGATTGTAAGCGACTCGGCTCGCGTAGGGCGGTAGTCCAGCTTGAGATGGAAGGAGCCGCTGCCAGCGGTGGCTGGATACCATTGATCGGATGCGTACTGGCAAAAGAAGAAAGTGAGATACGAGCGTCAAGATATCAGGAACGTGTGTGTACATGACCATCTAACGCCGGCGTTATCTGTGCTCGTGCCATCAACAGATCGTTTCCCATGTCTTCCTGGCTGTGCACGACCGCAGCAGTCCGTAAATAAGCAGAGACGGAGATATTTGACGTCCGTGATACGTCACTGTAAGATTTATCGTAAGCCGAGCGTCCGAGGATTATGAGCGGATCTGCGTACAACGCGGCACGATAGTTCCATATTGGGTTGGAGAGATCACCGCCCATGGCGTCCACCAGGACCTGGTTGTTGTCGAATTCGAGGACGACGTAGGGAAGCCACCAGTTGCGCTTCCTCTGGTAACTTTCGCGGTTACTGGCGGCTCGTCTAGGTGCTGGGGGGGACGATTCAAGGGCTTTCTGGATCACATCTGGGACCTGCACGCCAGGTGCAAGAGAGAGGCCGCGACCTGCCCCGGAGGTGGTTCCGTCAGAGCACGCACGAGGTGTGGTGAGCATGGGACACACCGGAAAAGATGCGAATCGTGAGCATGCCGGAGCGGAGGTGGGCCTGCTGTTCTGCAGTGCCATGGGGCTTTGGGGTGGATGGCCGGGACGGCATCGGGGTAACGGATCGTGAGAGGACAATATTGTCCTTGATATCCTTGGCCTCTGGAGAAAGGGCGGCGAGACAGGATCGAGGGATCGAGGCGACGATTAAGAAATGCAGAGTGAGAAATGGGGTGAGACGTACTTTTGGAAGAACCGAGTTTCCAGGTGGACATTTTGGAGGGAGAGGAGGAGGAGGAGGAGAAGGAGGAGAAGGTAAAAGTTGAGGGAGAGAGGTAGATAAGATGGGTTGATGATGACAACTTGCGACCGCACCGCTTTTTATTAGGCCTCGTGTAGTAATCGACTCTACGGCGAGGCTATGAATGAATTGGTTTCATCAACAACCAAGCCCACATGTTATCTCTTGCCCCGCACAGCTGACGATAATAGAAATGTCACCGACGAAGCCAATGATGTCTCGCCATGCTGTACATGTTCCATCTCCGAGTGATTACGGTCGTTCCCAAATCCGACGAACATCTGCCAGTAGGCTCACTAATTATAAACTGGCATTTGGTTTGGTAGCCGGGTTTGATAACGAAGTTCTGCCAAGCAAGGCTACAAAGGAATAACCAAACACGTTCCATCAGCTGCCTGCAATCGGCGGCTCCAGATCATAAAAGGGGCGAATCATTTGTCTCGGCAGGTCCTGTTGCAACGCCTCGCCCCGCTACCCGGAAATCATGCGACCTTTACAATTTGTCAGTGATAAACTGACAATTGGTCCGCACGTTGCAGTGCCTGTGAGTACATTATGACATATGCCTTCTCATTCTCCTGCGTCCAGCCCACACCAAGCGTGTTATTCAGCAGAAGGCCTGGAGGTGTACCACAACGCCGCGGAAATAGCAAATCGGACACCCACATCACTATGAATGGTAAACGATTGCGGGGCACTCAAATGTGACACGTTCCATAGGGCGTTGATCGAAGATATGGAATCTCAATTCTCCCGATTGAAAAGACCCCAAGGGAATGATTTAACTCCATGTGATTACGATGTGACGACTGACGCTGCTCAACAGAATAAGATTCTGAAACGATTCGTCATCTGAGAGCAGGCCGGCCGAAAGTCTGGGAAACAACCGTACGAACGGCATCCGTAACTCGTCAAACAGTATCGCCAACTGTGGCACGAATATCGTCAACCGTCACGATTTAACACCACCGAACCCAACTTCGTCCATTGAGCGGCCCAACTAGTGCTCTGTCGAGGTGTTGACACTGTTTGTGGTCACAGTGCGTGTTCATGTACAGCTGGACGCCGCTAAGAGACGGCACGCGTCCAACAACAATCGGGTTCCTCTGTACCACCGATCAGCAAAGACGCTTGTCGAGGATTTTTAGACCGGTACCTTTATAACGGTTTTCAAGTCCAAGTCTAAGTCCATTATTGGGAATAACTGCTGCGACTGTAGAGCAGACCAATGACGCGAAAATGACGAGCGAGGATGAGAGACGCATGATGAGGCCTGAGGGAGTGGCAGAGTGGCTAATAATATCCACCGAGGAATTCTCGAGCTTTTATGCACTCCAGCATGATGGCAGCATCTCGGCATCGCCGCTTCGGTGGCAGGGACACTGACATGCCAGCGGTAGGTTACGTAACATGATGTGATGAATCTTCCATCCCTCCACTCAGTGTACGGTGGCCATTTACGCCTCTTCAGAACACATTCAACCATCCCAACAATATATGCCAGAGAGCCTCAGCAGGTCCTGGAACACGATGGCTTCAAGGCTATGCAACATGCGTTTTGCATCAGAGAGTCTCGATATTCTGAACACCGTGGCCCGGCTGTGTCGTTCACGGAGAGCCAATACCTCCGTCATCCTCGTGTTGCAATGCCACCGCCCGGCGCCGCAACCGTACCGACCAAACCTTCTGACCTCATGTACCGACTGGGAATAAAGAGTCCTATCATGTTCAAACACCAGGTTGCTATGCTGATCTGCGATTTTCTCTTGAAACCTTGTAATTTGATGCGGGAGATATTAAATCAGGTTTTTTGGCTCCGATTGGTCGGCGACAGCCTGAAACTGGTTCAAGCACTACGTTACGTGTCCCTTCTTCGTTGCCCCTGACGAGTTGACGACTGTGACTTCAATTGGTCTTGCAGATCTTCAAGTGTGCATAGTACTGGAGGCTCTCCAGTAGGCCACGAAACACATGCGCTCCCACTCTTTGGTGGTGTTGTTACTCTCGTCAGACAGGGTATTGGATTGGCCGGTTGCTTGAGCAATGTCCCACCCGTCAGGGCGCGAGCCTTGTTGGACTGTCTCCAATTCTCACCGTGGTTTAGAAGGTCACTTCCCAGAGATCCGTCACAACAGAAGTAGAATATCAACCGAGTTGATATTATGCGTCCATGAAGACATACCGGCCTAAATGACAGACTGGGTAGTTACCTACTGCGCTGCTATCATGACAAGCCAAGGATTCCAAAGGGAATCCACCCACTGAGCTTCAAGTAGCTATCTATCAAATATCGTACGACCACCCATACCATCAATTACATCAAATCGATCAATCTTTGCACTGCGGACACCAGTTTCCTCGATTGCATTACTCAAGTGTTCTGCGCTGCACGTCAACCATTCTCGTGACCCAGCTCGATCATAGCACCATCAAATGATCCGTGTCAGACAGGTGTTTGATTATATCATGAACCTTTTGCACGATCGTTCAGTACAAGGTTCGTAGGTTATTTCAAAGATTGTACCTGAATCCTTGTTTACTAGCCCATTGTCTTGGGATAGGGTGTGGCCGTGGGCAAAGCTTTTGCACTTTTGTTCGGCAAGGGGGTGGCTTCAAAATTCGATCCACCATGATTGATTGCTGGCCTGCTGCTGCGAGGTGCGGTGGGACTGGTGACAGGAGGAGGGATGTCACCATTCTGAGCGATAGCAGAACCGACGCAGACCGTGAGGGCGACGAGCGAGCTCGGGAACGGGAGTTGCATGTGGGTGTTGACTGTGATCAAATCAGAGCTGCTAGCACAGCGAGGAATTGGAGAGGCTGGGAATCAAGTGCTCATGCCAGTGATGTTCGGCTTCATGCACTTCTCGGCTGAAGCGAGCGGACTATTCCAATCCGACGATAAAGTTTTACACTAGCCTATCGGCACCGTCCCCCACCTTAAGTTGAAGGTGAGTAAGTTTCACGGTGGTCAGAACCCAGTAAGTCCGCATTTGGTTTAGACTTGCCCCTGCAACTCAGCCTGTGAGGTTGACGTTAACTTAGGTAAGTGTCATATTGATATCTCTTCAGATAACTCAGTACCCTGAGCGGAACTGCTTCGTTCACACCAAACTAACACTACAGCCGATTGCAACAATGAAGACCTTCGGACAACGTCCCGATCCGGTCCGGTAGCGCGGCCGCCTCACGTGCTCGCTGGCCAGGCTTTCCTTTTCCTTTCGTTCCCCTGTCGTTCATAATTTATTTCTCTTTCATTGCTCGTCCTAGTTCCCTGTTCTCTTCGTCTACTTTTTTCATAGTTGCACTGCCCTCGTGCCACTCCTGTCTACGTATATAAAGCCCTTCGTTTCCTTAGACTGGGAAACCACCGCAAGATCTGGCAGACCAGATGTACTGTCTCGCCTCCATAAATTGATTGACAGAAGAACGCCGGAAATTGCGTCATCGCACCTATAGGTGAGGCAAAGGGTGCAAACCGGTCATCGTGAAAACAGAATTACAGCGACTCGATGGGTCCATGAATCTGCCCAGTAAAAACCCGACTCCCATTACATTGACAAGCCACCTGACAGCTTGGCCTAGCCACGTTATGCCTCGTGTCGCAAGGTCATCGGCAATCGACTGCAAGGATCGAAACCTTGACAGTGGATAATTGAGTAAAGAGTCTGCCAGGCATATTCTTTCTCTTGCATAACTACCCACGCACCACGCTCTCACATAAGGTTAAGCTGATTCGAGCGAATGTTCTCTGCAGAACCATCATTACGTAGGAGACAATACACATACCTAGTATTCGCTCGGAATAAATCGAAAGTTGAAGAAAAGTGTCGCAGAGAGGGGCTATTAAAAGATACGGTCCGATTCTTGCCAATATTTTGATGTATATACCTCAGCATTGAAGAAAGGAACGACTTTGATTATGGCGACTTGACGATCGGAGCACACTAGTGGTTTGCTCAGAATAACTCGGAAGATGTTGAGCGTGTCGTTGGTCCCGAGTGCAAGCTTCAGTATCCGTTAAAGCATAGCTTTTCCTTTTCTCACTTTTCCCTGATCAAGTACACACCCATCCGCCGGTCAGGTGGTAATATGTACACATAGAACGTTCTGATGGAAGCACGTATACAGCAGGTACCGTGGTTTCGATCAGCTCTGAATCAACCTAAAATTTTCACAAGTGTTCCCCGTAGTCCACGTTCTACCGTTGGCTTCTTGTCAAAACGAGGCGCGCCCGCCGCCACCGTTTACACGGGCAAAGCCGTTGCCATCCATTCTTTCCTTGTTCCACAAGTCACTGAAGACAGCGATACTTGAATCGTATCTTCGGCAGATTGAAACGCCTCCATCGATACGGCGGCGACTCTTCCCTCGCCTGCTAAACTTATCTGGTCGATCAGATGATCGGATTCTTTTTTCTGAAAGTTAATCGACCCATCAGAGAGCATGTGTGTGCCGCTCTCACGTCTGATCATTGGGAACTAGCTCAAGAGCAGCATGCCCAAAAACTCTCGCGAGCCAGGCAGTATGGCGATTGGACGAAGATAACTCCTCTTTCATTTAGCCGAGACTCTGATCGAGATAAGATGAAGCATCATCACATAGCAATATCTGCGCTCAGCTTCGATATGATCCGAGATGACTGTAACATCGCAATGGCAACAATTTTGCTCTCCGGGCCGTTCCATCCACTTCCGCGACGGAGTCGCCATTGCATCGTTGACATTGATGTGCGCGGAAACCGAACAATGCCCAACTTCGCCCAAACTTGTACGGTGCTTCGCGCAATGTATGTATGGGAAATGGTCCGAGGTGACCATAGAGCGAAACACGCCATCGGGTAGTAAGGTCTCACGGGGCGGCCATCTGAGCTACCGAACACCAGCGTTCGCCACCATTCTCTTCTGTTCCCATGCTGCGGCCGTTGTGCCGGAACTAGCTAATGCGCAGTAGTGTACAGCGCTCTAGGCCTGCCCATCCGCGTGAATTACACGAAGATATACAATTCACCTGTTTGCCACTGAGATTCCAATATTGCCACGTTCATCAGACAACCCGATGGCTCGCTTGTGATCGTGGGGGCTACTCTCGGAGGTGCATTATGTCCTTTTCGACGACGCCCAGCTATTGGCACCCGGTAGACCGTCACGCGAACGTGGAGAATCCAGAATGGAGCATTAATTCTCTGGTATTACTGGATGAGTATCGACATCAGTGGAAAGGTGAAACAGGTCGTTCAAGACAGTCTTCAAGCTGAAACTCCACCGATCTGACGATCGCGACCCTCGGGTAATCTTTGGAACTGACTCTTGCTCCGGACTCTTGGGCGTCGCTTCGCGTACCATTCCCAAGCAAAACGAACGATCTCGCCGTCGGCATCGTATGGCGTAGGAATCTCGCTATATCCGGGCCGAGCAGTGGGATGACGAACATAGACAGCCGAGCAAGTTTGGAACGAGACCTCGGCATATGCCGGAAGGAAAATGAATGGAGAAGCATATGCCGGAAGGTGGAATGGCGTAAGACCGTCCGGTGTTTTCGATGGTGCTACGCGTGGTTTGGCAGGGGGGGTGTCTTCGCTTTCCTCGCCTTCTGGCTCCTTGGACAATTTCGGTTCTTGCAAGAATCTGATCTCCGCGGGGTCAACGGATACCATATCGCCTGGAGCCAGGCGGGTGTTGGCGTCCGAATGCTAAGAACGAGGTCAACACGACGTACACGCACATAGGCTAGCGGGGAGGTTACCTTCTTGCCATTGAGCAAGACGTGACCGTGGATCACCAATCTCCGCGCTTCGTACACGCTCGACGCGAAGCAGCATCTGAAAATAAACACGTCTATCCGTCGCTCGACTTCAGCCATCATTAAGCTTCCCACCGGCGCGAGGCCCTTTTCGTCTTCTTCTTTTTTCCGGCGTTCTGCGCGCTCGAGTTGATCCATGCGGCCAGAAAACTCGTCCAAAAGTAGGCTAGCTTTGTTTGTCGTCTGCGTGCGGGGTCGCACGTCGGGGAGCGTAGCAGGGAGGTACCATCGTTTGAACGTCTTCTCGGGGATGAAATCGCCATGGTAGGCACGGATGAGTGCCTTTGCTGTCCAACGTTGCTGGAAGAGAGTTCGGTTGGTCCGACTGAACGACACATGCTTTTGAGCAACGAAAGCGCGTGCCCACATGGTGTAAAGATTCTCCATTGACCAGCTCTGGTGCAGGAATAAATGAATATCCTATGCGTAGAGAACATTTGGTACAGGACCTACCATGCGAGGTAGACACCTCTTGATGTTGAACACATTTTTGTCTCTCATGGTAGGTCGTCCAGCCTAAAGAGAAAGTTGCTAAAATTCACACGCATCATAAGTACTTTTGGTAACTAGTGCAAGAATGGGTACACAATGTAGGCTATGACATAGATTTAATACTACTCAACCTCACCACCAACGGAAGGAGCGAGACATTCTCGCTCGACGCATAGTACTGCACGCAGTCTAGATGAAACTAGCGTAGCGAGTTAAGCGAACAACAATGCCGAAAAGAATCACCATAATTACCTTGAACCTGAAGAAATAACGAGGGAGATAAGTACGCGGTACACCAACGCAAGAATGGGCACACACCAATGGTTGAAGTTCGACTCAAATTTCTTCAGAAAATCCCAACGTTTGTTCATTGCTTGATCCCCGTCACCAGATTCAGCAGCCAAGAGCGCCTGGGAGGCTGATTTTGTAAACGATGATGAATAAAGTGCAAACGTCGAGCATGTCACGATCATCCTCGAGTATGCCTGTTGAATCGCTCGTCCTATCAGCTGGAACATCGCCCAACCCAAGTCCACTTACCCTGAGTAATTTCGCACTCGTCAACATACACTCCTTCAAACAGGTATCCAAGAAATCGACATGATCCTTCAATAACTGGTCCACGGTCGTCACGTTCGCAAGCTTCGTCTCTAGAGAGCGCCAGTTGGGCTCCAAGACCTCAAAGGTCACAAAGGCCAATATTTGTTGAACAAATGCCAGCATTCGTGCGCGAAGAAGCAATACGCGAAGTCTCCATTGCTCGAATTCGGGATGGTTGGGAACGGATTTGCGCCATGTTGCAGTCTTTTGCTCAATCCACATCGAAGCAAGAGACTGCTCGACATTTTTGAGATGCAAAAGGAAGCGAAAGATCAATTGATAACGTAAGATGGTCTTGCGCGAGATTACAAGGGAGAGGGGGAATTTCACTGTATAGTCGAGCGCAAGCGCTTCGATGGCTGCAAGGTATGGGTTGAAAGAGTAATCGCATACTTTCTGGAGTCTTACCTAGCATTGGCTTTTTTTCTTCCTTGTCTTTATCTCGGTCCTTTTTGACATCTTCTTGGCCTGCCCCATCGAGCACACCTTCCCCGTCATCGCCCCCAATGACTCCGCTCACACTGATAACTTTCAGCAACCATTCATACAGCGCTGTGCCAGCGAGGCTGACTTTAACATCCTCCCGGAACAATGCATCTTCACCCGTGAGCGCAAGGTCAAGTAAGCTTTGCAACTTTACAATGCTGGCCGATTTCGCGGGCTTTTTAAGTTCGGTGTGCGCGAGGTCGAGAAGGTGCGTAAGGAAAGAGGATTGCGATAAGAAAAAGTACCGTTTGAGGGAGCGCAAACGAGGGATAAGTTGTTGATCCTGCAGCAGAAGCCGTAGAAGGGTATGATTGGCGTGCGTATAAGCATCTTCCACAAACTTGTACAGCCTAAAGAACAGTCGGCTATAAGAGCATACAGCGAGGTTACAAGCTCACTTTTGGTCGTCCATGGATAGCTGTTCGCTCGCCGAATGTTGGCTTGTTTGCAGTTCTATACCGCATTCACGAATGACATTCAGGTATTTACCAGCGAGAAGGATCTTGTATTTCCAACCCTCGAGTGATGGGGGAATGCATGCACCACCTGGCAATCTGCCGCCCGGAACTCTCGGGGGTGGAACACCAGCATGCTGCCGTTTCGATGAGGACGTTGAACCGTCCCGTAGCTGTACATGGTAAGAATGCACGAACAAGAACAAAAAGGGTTACACCGACTGACTCACCGTGTACCGCCTTTCCCAATACTCGTCCGTGTAATCCACCTCCAAAATGCCTTTGCTAATGAATTTGCTCTCTTTGACACAAAATTCTTCGTACGGGTCTTGCAATCTCCCTGTCGTTATCCATTCACGAAGCATGCCTGCATATGGAATCCCGGCTGCACTCGACAATGTACCATACACTTTGCATGCTGTTGGGTCTCCTGACATGCCTTGCATCCGTTCGTAGATGACAGTGAGCACCTCTCCACCTTTTACAGGCACAGCTGCACTTGTCGAGGATTTGGTAATCTCAGAGAGTACGGCTTTCAGCTTCGCACCGCCTAGACCGAGGGCTTCGTCTCGCGCATCTTGCTCTTCATCCGCTGATGATGAGGAAAGGGAAGAACCTTCATCGTCCTCCGTATTTGCTAGCTCGAGGACTAGTTGGTAAATCAAGGAAAGCGTATGGACTGTTGGATGGATATAGAACCAGAGCTTCTGTAGGGTGAACTGTGGGGACGTATTAAACGCGTGTTCCAGTTGGGATAGAAGGGTCTGGTACTCCTGCACAGCAATGTGGTTGTGAATATACCTCTCTGCTCCGTAGACTGGACCACGAACCTTTAACATGTCACGGATTGAGGCACAGAGTGCATGATTGACGAGACCAAAGTCTAGATGGCTCCGGCTCTCAACAAACGCAGATATGGCCGTATAGTAGGTGCCAAGAGGAAGAATTCGTTCAGCCAAATCTCGAAGAGATGGATCTATGAAAACAGGTCGGTTATTTGATATAATATACTCCTTCGATTTCATCGTCGCAAAACATGTTAACTCACCCAGCGGTGACGACAGGACAAAACGGATCCCTTGCAGAGGGTCATCATCCTCTGGCGAATAGTCCGGATGATACGTGACATGCGTGCCTTCAATACCCTGTTGTGTTCGGGTCGGTCTTACCAGGTCGCGGCCGAGACTTGACACTCACCATCAGCACGTACAATAGGTCCTCCAGGATGATGGCCTCTTGAATATCAATTGGCAGATGATCCAAGACATCTTCTCTCTCTTTCCCTTTGCTCTTTGGGATTTTATTTGTGGTCCCGACCCGAGAATTCAACGGCGCGCGGACAAACGAAGTCTCGGCAATGAATGATGACGACTCGTCTGCATTGGCCATGAGTGAATGGCAAAAAAGAACAATGTAGCCCAAGACACGTACTTCTTCCTCGGTTTTCACGCGAGTTTCTGGTAGGAGAATCGATGTCTTGATCGCTGTCGTCACTCAGTCGTCTGTTCCTCCTGACGGACGCGATGGTGCCCGTGATCTGTGCCCATCAAGTATTGAGGATGCACAAGCGAGCTAGTAAACCCAAAAGGACTACCTTTGTGTATTCTTTGGCGGACAAGGTGAAGTTGTTCTTACGCGCTGGACGTGTTCTGGGAGTGTATGGATCCATGCTAATCGAAGGGGCAAGTTTGACGCGTGAATGAAGCGTGTGAAGACAACGTCGATATGTGGCTGTGTCGTTGCTTCTTTGCTTTTCGCACTTTCAAGAACCATAGCTATCAAGGTTTCGAGCGTAATCTGTGTTGTCCCATCTGATAAGAGCTCTCGCAAACGATCACTAGCCTCCATGTTACGTGACATGGAATGAGTCGCCTTCCCTCGTTTCAATTGATCCCACATTCTCCTATTTTACCTTGTCCTCGCTAACTTCCTCGTCTCCTTTGGAAATTATTAGCGCTAGGTGCACAGGACTTCTTTTACGTGCTCTAGCACTTTACTAGAAAGTAACGGTGACCCGTCGGAAGAGCTGCAGTCCAAAGTCACCGGCAAATTGAAGTCGGTCAAAAACGGTGCTGGTAATCTGTTCCGATCAGTATTATTATTTCTCGCACACATGGTACAACATTACTGACTCTACCAGACCGCGGTGTATCCCATCAGGAGATCGATTTTCTTCTTTCAATGCTTCAGCTCCAGTCCCAGGTCTTCGCGTGCCGCTTTACACTCACACCAATGGCTGAGCGACTGCGACCGGTGAATCAGAGTTTTCAGTACGAATGTATGGTCTTCACTAACCAACACGCTCTGCCGGTGAGATGTCGGTGACAAGCACAAAAATACTACTGTGCAACCGAAGGTATAGTCCAGAACCAATGAAACGTAAATGACTCACGACAGATAGCCTGTAATTGAAATTTAATTCCCGCTGGAACCAGATAACTCAAATAATGGTTAGGAGTCTCACAGTTCTACTTACTTCCGCTGAACTCTCAATTTTGAAGCTTCAAAACCGACGTAGTGTCATCATATCAAAAAAAGACTAGTATATGGTGTTCGCACACTAGTTTGCAATAATGTTTCTTGCGCCGTGTCCACCATTGCCGCATCAAGAAGCAAGGCGGGCCACAGGCTCCTGTTCGGGACCCGCACCGATTCCGATGGAATAATCGCAACAAAATCAGCAAATTGAACGGCCCCTCCGCAGCTCTCCCGAATTGGAGCGAGCCACGATGAATTATGAGCCTACAAGCGTGTTCTCAACGTGGAATCTTACAACTTATATCTCCGAGATGGGGATGATCCGAAACAAACCCGGACAGCGATTGCTGGACTGTGGCCTAGGCTGTGGCCAGACTTGATATCTGCGAAATCACTTCGAGACATCACTGCTTGACGGAGCTCGCGTAATCCTCTCTCCCAATCGGAGCTCCCGAACACCGGCGAAACGAAGCCTTCGAGGGTCCTTCTCAAAAGAGCGAATCCCTGCAACCTAATTGCACCACGCTTTTGTCTCCTATTGCGTCGCACGCCGTCAAAGCTTCCGAAAAAAAACTGAAGTCGTCGCAGCTCGCGGAAAACACCACATGACGTTATCACCTCATTTCAAAGCCCAGCTCCGCGGTTCTACATATCCAAGAACTTACTATTTATAGAGGTTACTAGTTTGCCTGAGCTTCACAACATTCGCTCTCGAGTTCTTGAAAGTGTCGTAAGTCACCTCAACCGGAATCTTCTACTAAGTATGTACTCATGCCCACTGAGTGAATCAGCCTATCCAACGCAGGCCTAGTGAGGTTTTGTCATCTAGCCGACTTCTCATTACGTGTTACCCCGCGAGGACCACTCATGGTTATCGATTCCTGTCAGTCCTTCCCATTCGCCTCGGAATCAAACACCGATGCAACCGCTGTACGTCTTTCATCGCTAGCCGGGTTTGCGCGTATAAAGCCTCGCGAGATCAGTGGAATGGCCTGCGACTTTTTCCATGTCCTCCCAAGCCACAGAGAAATTCCCCTCATCCCTGGCTTCCGTCAATGACCGCCGGGTTACCCCCTATAAAAATGGCGTCAAATTTTGGATAATGTTCGCCTCGATGTGCACATGCGTATTTCTCGCTACTCTTGAAGCATCCTCTCTCTCTACCGCGCTTCCTACCATTGCCTGGGCTCTCAACACATCCCAGTT
>JBBPPC010000578.1:0-15583 GCA_038091775.1 Leccinum olivaceopallidum | reverse complement strand
TTCAACCAAACAGGTTTGTTCGGATGGTGATCAGGAATAAGACGAACTGCCTCCTCTCTCGTCGATATGGACTTGTCGAGGTCTACCAGGTTGCCAAGGCGCTCGAAGCGACGAAACAACGGGTTCCCAAGGTTGCTCAGCCAATTTGGTTTTTCTGGATGGTGATCGGGAGTGAGATGAACTACCTCCTCAAAGATCAAAATGGACTTGTCGAGGTCGACCAGGTCACCGAGGCGTTCAAAGCGACGGAATAATGAATTCCCAAGGTTATTCAGTCTGCTTGGTTTGTCTGGGCTATGATCAGGAGTAAGACGAATTGCCTCTTCAACAATCAACATGGATTTGTTGAGGTCTGCAAGGTCGCCCAGGCATTCGAAACGCCGTAATAATGGAACCCCGAGGTTATTCAACCGACCAGATTTGTCCGGATGGCCATCAGGACTCGGACGCTGGAGGCGCTAAAGTCCGAATAGTGGAACGTGACCTCGGGCAAGCTCGTGGGACCCTCCAAGTACAGCTTGGACATCTCGCAGAAGAATATTACAAGCGATGCCTCGTCAATGATGATGCGGTGGACGACTATGCTGAATGCCCGCATGTTATCGCCCAGGTCGAACATGGTAGCGATGAGCAGAGTCCAGCCTAAAATTGGGCTCTTTATTGAGGGGGATGATGCTCAACTTGTATGCCTTGGCCGCTGAGTCAGGCAGTCCAGAAAGGTCAACGAGTGTCGCGTTGAAGTCGATGTCCGGGTACAGTCTGCTCCAGTTTCCCGAGTTCCTTGTTCCAAGTGAACATGGTGCGGAAGGCACTGTGAAGCTGGACCACTTCTCTAATCCCTTCTGCCGTATGGTCCACATCCAGAGAAGTCTCCGAACTAATGGTGACGAAGTAGCTTTCGCGAGTATCCCACTGAGAGGTTCCATATCGAGACATGTTGGCGTATACCTTGCTGACACCACGCTTGCGAGCATTATCGCCCTCTCGCTAAGATGATGAGTTCGGTGATGCGAAGCGAAATACTAAAGCGCCGGAGCGCCCATACCTGAGCCACCCAAATGCGGTATTGATGTAGAGACGCGTCCACCGTGTTGCGGGTGGTCGCGATCGCTGAGGATGGGAACGAGCGGATGGCCATACTTCGCCAAGCCGTCGTCATCCGCCAGATCATGGACGAGAACGGTTGAAGAAGCCAAAATAGAACACCGCATAACAAGACCAATCCAAGCCGAGAGAAACGCGGCAGGAAGAGCCGCCACATCCGTGCAGCTAATGCCCTGGTAACGCAACGACCGTATCCTCGCGTACGATGACGACGTCCGCGGGCATTTGACATTCAACTCCCACAACCTAACGCATTCGAGAATAAGGGAGAGCAGGCACGCGCAGGTGGTAAATAGAGGCATACCTCCATGAGACTTAACCCGTCCAACGAACACCAATGCAGAATTCTAGGGAACCCACAGTGGACCCGACGCCAAGTGCCTTGACTTCCACCTCCGCGTCCGAAGTTTTGAGCTCACTGGCAGGCGGGAAGCAAGCAGCCAAACCGCCAGTCGCGCTCGTTAACCTAGTAGCACGAACGACGGTTTCTGAACACTAGACACAATAACATCAATCAAGAAATGCTCACCCGCCTCGGCTCTCTCGAGCTCCTCCTCTTTCCACGCAACCTCCTCTTCTTTCTCCCGCCTCCTCCTCTCCGCCTCCTCCTTCTCCTCATACGCAGCCCTCCTCTTCTCCTTCTCCACCTGCTTCTTCTTCTCCGCCACCGCCCATTGTCTCTCATACTCTTCCTTGCGCGCAGCCAACAACGTCTCCCGGTGCGCCTTACATTCTACATGCATCCGACTCGACCGCTTCTTGGTCGCCGCAGCCTGGTTGTGCGTCTCCAGGCTGGTCTCCACTCGTGCTTTCTGCAACGCGTCAAACATCTCGCGGTCTATAGCCTGTTGCTCAGCATAACCTTGCGCAAGCAGCAGGCGCTCCTCTTTGCGAGACGCCCGCTCGATGTGGTCGATCTGCTTCGCGGCAATTCGCAAACGCTCGTGCGTATCCTTTTTTTTTTTTCCTTTTCCAGCTGCTCGACTTGGAGACACGTCAGTCTATCCTTGCTCAAGTCCTCCATGTCCTAGACCAGGCATCCATGACATAGACAGAACGACAAATGAACAAAGACATACCATGTTGGACACCTTGAGTCCTCCGCGTTTCATCAAATCCTGGGCGATCTTGGCCTCTTCTGTCCTGATCGTCTCGATCTCCTGTTTCGCACGCTCGATTTCCTTCTTCTTAGCATCTTCCTTTTCTCTTTTCTCCTCTATCAGCTTCTTGGCACGCGTGAGCTCCGCGCGCCGGAACGCCTCCTCCTTTTGTTTGCGCACGCTCAGCTCCGAAAGGAGCCCTCTGCGGCGCGCGACGAGCAATTTGCGCAGAGAGAGTGCTTGCCGTTCGGCATTGGCCGTGGCGAACTGGGCGGTTTTTTCATCAGGGGAGAGCACGGGCTCTGGTTCGATCACATGAACAGCATTTTGGAGTGCCGTTGAGAGCATGCTCAACCGGGTACGCAGGAGCTCGGCCAAGGACGGCTGGGCGGTAGTGTTGTCGTGGGGCGAAGGGTTGCTTGGACCGGAGACGGCGAACCTGTCGGAGTGGGCAAAGGGCTCGTCGATGAAGAAGATGGTCCCCGCAGCATGGTCTACAAGGATACGAAGCTCGCCGCGGCGTGCGCAGCCCATCGGATAGGCTTCGACTTGTTCTGGACCAAAGTCATCGAGGGTGCTCACTTTGAGCATGCTGCAGACCTGCAAGAGTTGAGAGGAGGCGGGAAAGCAGGGCACGGGAGAGGAGCGGGCGATAGCCGGCATATGGGGAATTACTGGCACAAAGTGAGGAGAGGAGAGGCGCTGTGGATTCGCAGAGAGTGAGATCGAAAGAAGACTGCAGAGGATTTTGATCGGGGCTGGGGATAGGCTCAGCACGTCTCTCAAAAGCTGGAAAATATGATTGAGGAAACGTTGGTGCAAAGACGGTGACTTGCAGCATCTTTGAGGAGACCGGCCCGGGTAGGCGCCTTGGGTAGCCCAAGAAGGGCAGCCAGGCGGTTACTCTTGGACCAGGTGTCGTCTTGGTCGGTATGCTGCCTGACTGGGACTGCGAGCGTGCTAACAAGGACCTGGCCCGCCAGGCAGGACATTTCCTCATTAGATCTACCCCTGATGGAAGTGACGACGGCGTCATAATGGCCCCAGGCTGCGGTGTGGCAGAGGGAGTTGCCACTGGTAAGGAATATCTTGGCGAGCTTGTCACAGTAATTTGGTATCATAGCTGGGCGGGGAGCCTCTTTGGCCGTAACGAGAAGGTTGTAGACATCCTCGACGAAGCAGAATGCCTCTTGCCAGAGCTCAAGCTCGACGGAGGTATTGAGTTGGGAAAAGCGAATGTCGAGGTGGTGCTGGAGGATGTCCTGGAGTGGGCCTGATGGGCATACTTTGCGACGTTTGCGAGGTGAAGACAGAGAGTTTCGGATAGACGACGGAACTCGACCTTGCGCTGGTGCTTGAGACAGCCTGGTGAATTGACTCAGATGGGCGTTATTCTTCAGTGTCTCAAGAGAGGTAACTCCCGCAGGAACTTGAACCAAGGTGTGACGAGTGCTCTATCGGTGCGATCCCTGCTCTGATCGCTGCTGACAGCACCGAGGAGGATACTCTCTGGTGTCTCGCTTGCCTCGAGAATGTCAAACTTTAGGGGAAGGTAAGGACGAGTTCAGGGGCCGAGACTGACGAGAATCAGTGGTGGAGTGCATGAGGCAATCAATCACCCTCGACGGTGCGAACGCAACTGGTGATTTTGTATAGGCATGTTTGGGCATCGCTGCTGAGCGCTGAGCGCTAAGCACTACAATGGGTTGGCGAACTTCAAACCTTGCTTGATTCTGCGTTTTTGTCGATGTCTGCTACGCTTCCTACGCCATCCCTCTCACACAAGGCAGAGGCAACTCTAGACCCTGGCGTGTCCCCCCAAGAACCCACTAACAACGCTCAACACCCTATATCTACCCTTGATGCGCCAAACAACTCTCTGAGCGGGCGCTCTTCATGCTCTTTGGCTGGAAATCAGAGCATTCGGTCAAGTGGATCAAAGCAGGACATGGGCCGTTTCGTTTCCGTGTCGACTCGCCCATCAATTGCTTCCATGACCAGTCCATCGGCCCGCTCTGGGTGCAGCATCATTTCAACATGCGGCAGTGTCAGCAGTTCCACCGGTAACCGTTCTTCATCCACTATCACCAGCATTCTCACACTATCACCAACAGTGGACCTCCTGAGGCGTTCTCCTGCTCCAGATTCTTTCCCTCCTGTGGATGTGCAGAGTACAACCTCAAGTCACATTATCTCTGTCACCCTTCCACGTGTAATTCAGTCAGAAATGGTCATGGTTGCGGCCAAGAAAGGAGATAGATTGGATGTGGTTGTTGATGCTTGGCATATGGAGCATGATTGTGGGTGGAAAGTTGCTTAACTGATGGTCTTATTTGCTGATCCATGCCCAGGCCACTATGAGTGGCAAATTGGCTTTGCGCCTGGTGACGTCAACATGTCAACAGTCCATGCATGTCTCGGACAAGATGGGAAGCTGGCTATTGAAGTCCAAAGAAAGCCCCTGGGCAGAGCATATTCAGATGCAGATATTGTTAATATCCAGGCAGTATTGTAATAATGAAGCTTGATTTTACCTTTGCAACAGAAATTGATGCTTCGGCAGTCCTGGTTGAGGGGAAGACCTCACCGCCATCCCGGTGAGCGTTAATTCTATGGACGGTGCGGATGCAGATGTCCTGGTTGTCGTCACGGTTGTCGTCATCGCCAGCTCACTCGAGCGGCGCTCCATTCGACCGAGCTCAAGCAGAGTTGAACCGCGGGGCTCCGAGTGGGCATGGTCGGAAGAGGCTGCCGAGGGCGCGAATTGCAGTGGGAGGTGACGGGAGGTGACGCAGTGGAAGGACTCCGCACCGTGGTCGCGTCTGCCAGTGAGGAAGGAATGGAGTCCGTGTCAAGGGGGCAGAGGGCGTTGCAGGTCTAGACGAAGGTGGGAGCGAGGACGTCTGGGAGGAGCCCCTTGTAGGCGTTGTAGCGGGCGTCCCCCTTTGGTTGTTCACCGACGGGTCACTGTTATCCAGATCGTCCGATTCCGGCTGGGTTACGTTCAAGCTCGAGTTCGAATCTCCGTCGTCGCGCACACGGAGGGCCGATAATCTTGTTACCGATCTGAACGGTTTGACAGGCAGGCTGTTGTACGCACACAGGAGCTCGAGGAGACCAGTGGCAGAGGCCGACGGCGGTTGCAGGACAGGAGGCACCGCAACATCAGTTGATGACTCGGAGAGCGGCGGGCCGTTCGGCGACAAGGGAAGCGGCTGGTCGGGACAGAGGGATGTCAGCGTCAGCGTGAATGAGACTCTGGTCAACTACGTCACGGTATTGACAGCTGGATGATGACGATAGAACAAAATGACAACGGGTGCGGGGAACGGGAAGGAAAAGAAGGGACAGAAAAGGTAAATGAAAAGACAGTCCTGGAGTGGGATATCACAACAACTTGAAGGCGTGGCAGCGGACACCTTCGACAAGTCTCAGAAGTAGTCAGTTCGAGAAACCGGCCAAGTAGGGAGGCTCCCTCCTTGGGGAGTGATAGTAATGGTATATACAGGGAAAGAATATTTGTGGTAATGGTACATGCACAGTCTACGACAGTAACAAGGCAAGACTCAAGGTACATTTTCTGCTCCCTTATTCAATGCATCTGTGGTTTTTTAATGCAGAGAATAGATGCTTGGGGTAAGCGATGATCCTAGAAAAATGCAGACGCTTACCTGGATTTATATCCTGAGGTAGTGGTACCTGGAACCGCGATCTCATAACAGAAGGTAAGATCGTCTTTTGAAGTGTTGCCGCCACCATGGACACAATGTGCCCAATCGCTTCACATGGAGGGTGAGATGTAGCACCTATGATTTTGTAGCTAGCAATTCCCATTTGTTGCGAAGGTTCAAAGGCAACCTGAGGGAGTTTCTGGACACATGGGGGCGACTTTTGAAAATCAAACGTGGTGTGAAAAACAATTGTAAGGTAGTCTGTCTGGAGTGCAAAATCATGTCAAAACCCTTCACAAACTCAGCGACAGAATGAAAGAGTACCATTTGTGAATTGTCATTGCCTAGAAACGCAAGGTCGAGGTAGTGGAGTCTGTCAACAGGGCGGGCATGTCGTTGTTGAACCATTGCCACCGAGAGTGAACTTAGTAGTCAGAGCCAACTTGAAGTTAGAGTCACGCAGTCACGCCAGAGTCTCAGCGGAAACTGTCAATGCCCGTCATTACATTATGCAACTTGTACAGATTCGACACCCGTGGATCGTAAGGTATCCCGAGCTTTGAAGTCTGAGCTTCCAAAGTAACTATCAATGTTGTACAATCGAGCCTTCACAGAGATCATCAGGGAAGAGGAAATAAGTACGGGAATCATAACATACCCGTGGGACAGACGATGCGAATGAGCCACTGAACGCAAGTTACGCCGCAACTTTGGGCAGATTTGTCATAGCAAGGGTCGACCGGGTACCTCTCCTTTACTTAAATTCGAGTAGGAATCCTCCCTCTTCCCCATTCGTGCACCCCGCTATGCAACCAATACTATATCCGCGGCCTCCCATCGTCATGTCCGAGATTGTTATCAACAAATTTCTTGACCAGTCACCTCGCGGGATAACTTGAATACATCCTTGTCTAGAGAGGTGAATACATCCGAGCTCGTCTCCCGATATCCAAAAAACCGACAACGCAGGACTATTGGATGTCAACTGTACATACGTATTCCATCAATTTAGCCAATGGCGTCTCCTCCCGAATCTGAACTTCATCCAGGATTAGCAGTTTGCTTGGGCGAACCATTGCTCGGGCGAGTGCTAGGATCTGCCTCTGTCCGATCGAGAGATTCCCACTGCCACCCGAGATGGATTCTGGAGAGAGGACCTTACCATAAAGCAAAGTCTCTGATTGGCTGGAGCGGCGGTTCGGAACCAATGATCGGCAGCGTGGGCGTAGTAAGTAAGTACACCGACGTCCAGAGTGAAGCTAGTGAAGAACAATTTTTGTTTCTCTCTGCGCGTTGTCGCGCGCATGCTGTGAATTATCTTACATCGATCTAAGCTATTCCCGTGCTTTGACGGGAGTCCCCCCCCCCCCCGGGCGGATGGGCCATTTACTGTAAAGATCTGGAAATATAAATCACAATTTCAACGCAGGAAGGCTCGCCCACCTAACACCACTGACACTCGCCCGGGGGGTCACCAACGCGTTATCCGAGACTTGAGTCACATCGGCGAATCGATTGTGGGATCTGAGAAACAATATTAAATAAATAATTTAATAAGCGTTGTCAAATCGTACAGGAAAATGCTGTGAAGTCGGAGTGGACCATCGTTTCTTGATTGTGCCCGGATTGGCGCACCACAAATCATCCACAGGGGATTATATAAAGTCGATCGTGGAATGGTTTGGTGCATTACTATCTTCCACCATGTCCGCCTCGCGTACCCTTTCATTCGACGTCTCTAAATTGGTGAACGCCGTCGACGATGATTTACCAGACAATCCTTCTGATCCAAGTTCTTGGAGACCGGCGCAATTGCGGGGCCTCCTCATGGGGTTTGTTGCAGGTTCAAAAGGCTTTTTGGACTCAAAGTACAGTCAACTTGCAGCCGCCAAGGAACTTTTCAAGACCCACCCAGAGTTACGAGATATCCTCGTGACCGCTTGGGACAAACAACAATACGATCGTGTTCTAAACCTCAGTACGTCAGGCTTCGTCATCTCTTAGGAGCGAAGCTCATGATCTACCGCACAGGTATCCTTCGCGCTAAATCCACTATCACTTCTGATCCCACTTCCGGCCTCAGTGAAGATGTAAAACGGGGATTACTGACTGCGTTGACGCGACCTTATCAAGGAGTTGCGGTCGATGCGTTCTATGAATATCTCGAGCGGAGCCATCGCCACTATATGGACGAGGAGCGCCAATATTATGCCAAATTCTGTTCCATCGTACAAAGTTCCGGCACGGGAAAGACGCGCGCTATCTTAGAGGTACCCCATCTTCATTCAACCTCGCAATATATTACTTACTTGTCACACCTAGCTTTCTCGCAGGGGTGTCTTGATGTTATACATGAACCTCCGACCTGAAGCGGACAAGACCGGATTTCCTCTTCGTGACGACACACCCGCGTCAATCCTCACTGGAGATTGCAAAACAGCGGCGCAGTATACTACCCAGTGCTGTGCCCTCTTCTCCGCCATTTTCGAGCTCATTGGATCCGACATATCGGACCAGCTCAGGCTGAAACCCGGCAAAGCAGCGGTCGAAGACTGGAGTAAGGAGATGTGCACGTTGGACTCGCCATTCCGCGAAAAGTTCTTTGTACGGTTGCAGTGCACGTATGAAAAGGTAGGCTTGGTGGACTACCCACTCATGGTCAGCTACTTAATTTAATCGGCAGATCAAGAGAGCTTTTGAGCTCAAGATGGCCACCGACAGTACTGCGGATGCCATGCAGACCTTATCACTCGAAGGTCAGTGGGTGAAGTATCGCCAGTTTTATGTGCTCATCTCCGATTGCGTTTACAGACACCGACAAGACGTCTGGCGGCTCGAACTCCCATGACGGCCCCGAAGTGCAACTAAGCCTCAAGTATTACAAGAAATTGACCGAAGTTTTGGACTCTGCCTTTCCCCATGCCGACCGTCATCAGCCCAAGTTGGTCATCGCATTAGACGAGTCTCATCCACTCTACGAGGTGGCAAACTTCCGCCGTTCGACAATCCTTTTCCGGGTCATCAAAGCGTATTCGGCGCCACGCTCCTCACACGCAGTGTGGGTAGTTTTCGCGTCCACAACGTCGAAGGTCGCCGATTTCGCATCCCCACAAGCATTGTGTAGGTACCCTACCCCACTTCTTTACCGTCTTGCTAATGACTCGGACAGTCAACTCTGCTCGAGTGTCGACAGGGGGTCAACAAATATTCCCGCCGTTTTGCCAGATGGGATGGGACCAGCATGCCCCGGCCTTCGGTAGTGTACCGCCGACTGACGTCGCGAGGGTAGAGCATATCCTGCAATACGGTCGCCCCCTGTGAGTTTCTACCTCCCGTATGCATTATCTGCGTGTCGAGTACTAACTGCTCGCTGATAGATGGGTATCACTAAAAAAGACGTTCCTCCCTCACGCGATCTTTTCACTCGGCTTAAACAAGCTGATTGGGGCGACACCGTACCAAGGATCAGACGAGAAACAAGCACTCGTGGTCCTAGCGCAGCGGTTCGGCCTCGACGTCTGTTTTGGACACCGGGAAGCTGTCCGCTTCGTCGAATCTACTGTGGCCAGCCACATGCGAATCTGCGTCGCAACGACTGAAGATCGTATCTGGACCTACAGCGCCTACCCCTCCGAACCCTTCTTGTCGTGCGTCGCTGCACATTCCATGCATCGAACCAGGGACTCCCTGGTAGCTACACTCCGTACACTGCAAAAGAAGGTGGACAGCGGGATGATCGACATCGGACAATGCGGCGAGCTGGTTAGCCGTCTGATTTGGCTGCTCGCCAAAGATCTCTTCGTCATCCGCAGCCAGAACACCGACCCACAGGATCTCATAGGCAATGGGAACGATGTGGAACTCGTTCACTGCCGCAGTATCCCTGTGGTGGAATTTTTCGAGTTTGTGTTCGGCAAAGGTTTCTGGGACTCGAAAATCCAGCATGGCGGCAGCGAAGCAAAGGAGACATTCCAGGATGCCTACATCAACTTTTCGCATTGGGTTTCGATGAAGTCCCATATTCGACAAGAGGATAAGGCACCGGGGGATCAGCTGGAGTGAGTTATTATTTGCTTTCACGTCTCTGTTCCGTCGCTGATGTCACATGCAGCCTGAAGGAATGGACGATGCGACACTGGCAGCGAACATGCGCTGTCCAGTGCTGTCACAGTCAGCCCGCCATCGACAAGGTCATCCCCATCTACTTCAAGTCCAAGTCTGGTGGATCCAAAGGCGTGGATTGCGTGTCGCAAATCCTCATATCCGACAAGGCTCGCACCTCCAAGCAGCACGACGCGCTAATCAAGATCCAAAGAAACGACCCGACCATCGGCGGACCAGAAAGCTCCAACTCCCTCCCTTACATCACGATTGTAACCGACCTTCGTCTGAATGAAAAGGGACTGGAATCTGTGACCTTCCCTACCCGGGTTTCTCAACGAACGGCCAACGAAATGCGGTGCCTTCGTATCCGCGCACGCGGACTGTGCAAAGAGAGCTATCCGTTCTTGGCACAGTACCCTGAGGTGCTCGACGCCTTGAACAACCTGCTGGAACGGGGGGCGACGACGCCGAAGTCGGACCGACCGCTCGCGGAGTACCTGCAGGACCAGGTGGAATACGGGAGCTCTGGCGAGGTACGACACATGCAGTGGGAACGAGGGAGCATCCCAGTCGAGTCGTTGCAGATATGAGGGGGCTTTCTTGTGCGAGTGGATCACTCGGATCGGCGGGTCTTATGCAGGATGGTCTATGTACTATGGCGCGCAGCGGTTCTTTCCAACGTCTTATTTTTTTTTCCACTGGCATGACACTTTCACAGTGTGTTTTATTTCTCGCCATCAAATATGCCTCTCCATGCACGATGTTGCGGTGTACGATACGTTAGAAGTTGATGTCCTTAGTACGAGATTGCTACGAGTGGTTTTTGGTCGAGTCAAGCCGGACGAGCATGAGTCCAAAGCGGGATTGTTATTGACTTTCGTTGTTGTACGAGAAGATATCCCCCACCTTCGAAACGACTGGCGAGAAAGCGTGCAGAAAGAAAGAGTCTATACGAAGTGCCACTACATAAACATTTGTGTTAGGCAGATGATAGGCGATCACATTCACGTATCAACGTTTCAACTACAAGTATTCTGTCGTCGACCAGTTCCGAGTCCAGGGCCACCAAGTTCCTAGTGCGCGATGCTCATCAAACTTCCAATAAACGTTAAAATCTAGAGCGCATATCAGCAAGGCAATGAGAAAAGGAAAGCCCCCCAAAATGAAACACACCAGACGCGGTCGCACATCCACAATGTCCTCGGGTACGAGGAAGATGAGCGCATTCATCTTTCTCGCGATCGAAATGGCCAATTTGGCTGTTCATCCAATGTCAGTCGCGTTGCGTTTCGTTGCGCCAAAACTCCCCACACGCACCATTCTGCCTCCGATCCTCATACGCCCCACCCTCGTGCACGTCGATGACGAGCGTCGGGTCGACGATCCCGGGGCGGAGCGCCTCGAGCAGGTCAAGCACGAACACGCCCGTCGTCAACGAGGGGTCCTTGGACGACCGGATCGCACGCGAGCCCAGCTTATTTCTGCCCCTTTGCGCTGTCGTCTTCGCCCACTTGAGCATCTCTTGGTCGGTGATCGGGCGGCCAGAGCCGGAGAGATTTCTGAGCGTCTTCGTGATGTTCAACCTAGAGTGTGTGTCAGTATCAGAGCCGAAAACACGAAAAAAAAGAAACACAAACCGCATGAGCTGCCAGACGAGACCGAGCACGAGCGTCCTCGCCCCGTCGACGATACCGGCGCCCTGGATCCCGACCAGATGCATCCCGTTCTGTTTCCCGAGCTCGACCACATAATTCGTGTTCTCGACCTGCTTGGACCGCGAGAGCGTACTCTGGTTCGGCGTGATCCCGATGTCCTCCTGTTCCTCTCCCCCACCATTCAAGTCCAAGGACGCCCGAGGAGTCGACGCTCCCTTGGGCTTGGAGACGCGTCGCCAGATGACTGAGCCGGGCAGGATCTTGTCGGACGCCTGGAGGATGATCAGCCGGTCCTTGATGTTTTCGAACAGGTTGAACACGCCCGGTCTACCTTCGCTTCCAGCCCGCAGCCTTCAAATGATAGTTGAACCATCGGAGTAGGATCTGGTCAGGGGTCAAACGAAGGAGATCGTCGATGGTCTCTCCTTCTTCACATAGCCGATACAACTCGGGGTGAAGTTTGATATCGACTTGAGCAAGAAGACCGTGACGAATGATTTGCTAAATGAGTCCAAGGATGAGATGTTCTCTGCCATCGGAGAGATCGGACGAGCCGATGTTGACGACGGAGCACCCGATACCCTTGGGAGACGTGATGACGATGTTGTTATTCTCGGTGATCCGGAAGGGGTTCAGGGGTTTACGAGTTGTGGGGGTGTTGAGCACACGAGTGTCAATCGTGTCTGGGACAGAATCGTTGATGAGTTTACAGAGGATCAAGCCGTCACGACACTCGTCAAAGAGCTGCATCGTGTCTGTGGGGATGGTGTGGGTTGGGTGAGCAGGCAAAGATCAATAGAGGCAGAACTATGGGGTGCTCACGCCATTGATGTGATTGGTAAACTCCTTTCGTTCATCGTTGATGGTGTGGCTGACATTGGCGTTTGAGCCCTTGACGGTGAATTTTCCGGCCCTGGTGGGAAATACAGAGGCTTTGGACTGCGACCTGAGCTTGAAGTTGAGCTATGAACGTGAGGATGAGAAAGTGGCTGATAGGGGATGACATCACGAGCGCGGGCGCACCTCGACCCAGTCTTCGAGCTCGACCTTTCCGCTGGCATCGACGGACACGCTCTTGAGCGTCTCACGTGCCTGATCGTAGGATTCGCCGCTGCTCTGGAGGACGTGGAGGACGGAGCTCTTGTCTACGCGTCCAGGGGTGTCGGTCGACATCGCACTAGCAAGGATGTGTCAATCGTGAGCAGATCTTGCGATGCGAGGACATACTTGAAGCGATTGATGAGATCAAACATCTCATCCTTTGTGACTTCTGGATACTTTTTCTGCAGTCGAAATGCTTCCGTGGTGGTGGCGTAAAGGAGACAACTTGTCTACCCGCAGGTGGCGGCCCATAAAACAGGAAATATGTCCACTTGAACCCGTCTTTTGTCGTGTTGCTACCAAGTCAGCTTGGTCGAGTATGCCCAAGGAGTTAAAGACACACAGGTACCTTGGTTCTCCAACTTCCTCGAGGGTGACCGCACTCCGGCCGCTGCAGCTCATGCAAAGTAGATTGATGTTTGAATAGAGCCGATCTTGTGCGGCGAGGAAGTTGCTATTGGGAATGTGTAGTATGGTATAATCCGAGCGGAAGTGAGCGAGGAAGGTCATCGTGAAATGCGTCACAAAAAAGAACAGAAAGCAATGAGCAATGAGCAACTTTCATTTACAGGGGCGAGAAACAAGTTTGAGTCGGTATTCAGTGAGCTGGGTTAAGAAGTAACAAGTGAAAAATGAAACGAAAGAAAAAAAGTAATGAATTGAGTAATGTCGTACAAGTGAATCGACGGGAATATTTCGTCACAAAACAACACATCCTACCACGTGTTGTGGAGTGTGGAACACACACTGCTAGGGTAACGCACATACAAATGAATGGATAAGCAAGCAGTCATTTCCGATTGGACGGGACTAAGACTTTAGGTTGGGCCGGCATCGCTCCATCCCGTCCTTGCCGTCTCTTGACTCTGGGCCTCAACCGAGCTTGTGGAGTCCACCTGGTGTTCCTCCTGCCCCTACGCCGCCCGATTCTCCACATCACGCACGAGGCGACGAGCCAGATAAGTGGAGAGCCGTGGGAAGGCCGCCGGAAGATGACAACGGCCCTTCGATGGCAACATTCGAGCCACCCGCCGTTGCCGTGTGTGCCGTGTGTGGGTGCGGTGAGTATTCTCCCATCGTCGTTGGTGTGCCCAAGTGCCGTGGCGTAGCGCCGTCGTTGCTGTGATTGTTGTTGCCAAGCCGGTCCATCCATCTCGAAGCAGAAGTGCTGGGCGCAGACGCACACCCGGAAAGTTGAGCGTCTGCGCGTGGTAGTTTTTTGACTGTACATCCGTGTTGTATGGAGATATGATGGAGGCGAGGGAAAGGGGCGATTGTCTTACTGCAGTCGAGGACAAAGTTTCGACTGACGTGGAGGGGCGTCGGATATGACTGGGACCGCCACTGCCTCCCCCTGGGATAGCAGGCGGAACAGGGCTAGTAGCCGTGAGTACGCCGGGCGTAACTACGTGAGGAAAGTTTGATGGGTATTGCGGAGGTACAGGCACATGCTCAGCTTGGTACGAAGACGACAGAGGCATCGCAGGCGAGAGCATTGGCCCCGTCGATATGTGACCAGCGTGGAATGGGATGCTTTCGGATGATGGGATGCCTACCATATCAGTTGACATAGAGTATATCGGCACGTTGACAGCGCTAGGTGGTGCGGAGAAAATGCGCGAGAACGTGGTTTCCAGGTCATTCAACCTAGCCTTGAGCTCGTCACATTCAGCCCTGGTACGAGATTTCAGTTCATCGTACTCTGCGCGTGTGACGTATTTGTCCCTAAGACTTTGGTTATCAATGCCTCTGAGTCCGGTGAAACTAGGATACTAGACATTGACATACACAGGCTCCAAAGTGCGCCACTGGCACTTTGACTGTTCACCACGTCGCGTGCAGGGACCACAAGGCTGCGCCCTGGAAAAACAAACAAAACAACAGCCTCAGACTGGAGACCTGATGCGGGCCACAAATGCCGAACCTATCGCATTTTATCTTCCGCCTTTTGCACTCTGTGTGGGGCCCCCGGGTGGTCAAGTTCGAGTGTGTGCATCCACATAAAATTGTGATAGGCATCAAGCGAAGTCCGCGTGTACCAATAAGCGATCAGCGCGTAAAATTATGATATCCAAAACACGCACCATTACAACTCAGGGCTTGCCTCCGTCGTTTCTTCATGGCGGGTCCAGGCTGTTCGGTCTCGTCCTCGGGTTCTGAGTCGAGCCCTTTACTTCGTGAATACATGCCGCTCGGAGGGGGCATTACTTGACTGGAATGAGGATCTGTCGATCCTGAAGGACTAGCATAAGCTCCGCATGGTGCGTAAGTATACGACGGCGATTCCTGAGGGGGGAGATGTGGTTGTATGGCCCCAGAAGGGGGTGGATAGGGGTGAAGTTGCCGAATGGAGGGGTGTGTGTGTTGATACAGAGTTGCAGAGGAGGCGATGCCCTGGGTGTCTGCCAGTGGTGTAGAAGACAACCTGGGAGGTGGATGCTTCCGCCCATGAATGAGCAGATGCTTATCAGGGTCCGAGTCCATGAAGGAAAGATTTACGAATTAGCAAGGCGGGGGATAAAAGCGGCAGAGTGGAACTTACAAACCAGAAAGTAGTGAGCGGTTTAAAAGGGCTGGGTCTGTTGCAATATTATTTATGTACTATGGAAAGCACGACAGGCAATGCTGCTCATTTCGGTGATCCGGAGTGCTTCTTTTGCGGTTGATTTTTTTCAGTTTGGTTATATGAGTTCGAGGGACACGGGACACCGCTATGTCGCATTACTGTCTATTTCAGGCAACCTGGCCACGTGAGAAATTTATGTAAAAAACACAGCTCGTCTCCGATCGTCTGTAGCACCTCAACGCCCACTCGGAACTCTTCGGAAACGATACCATTCGACTCGGA
>JBBPPC010000577.1:0-15619 GCA_038091775.1 Leccinum olivaceopallidum | reverse complement strand
CGGAAATAAAAACCGCGCATGCCTTTTTGTGGTGCGCGCATGGGTCGAGATTTTCGCGCAGGGTCAAATTTTCGCGGCGGATTGAAAAAAAAACGCGCTGGATTATTTGTGCAGATCTTCCGCCATACTTAGTGACGAATAGCGTGTGAGTGTTCAATGTGGCGTACCGTACACACATTGTTCGTCGTCATTCACCTCTCCAAGTCTCGTTAACATCCCGTTGGCCTCACAGTCTCACTGCTTGTGCATTCCGAACCCCACCTAGACATCGTTAGGCCGCTGCGTTTGGAGAATGAATGTGTGCATCGTCACAAGAAGAGTAGTTACAAAAAGAACATAAAAAGGCATGTCACGCGGAAACGGAGGTTTCCATTAAGTGAGAGATATGTCGAGTCCAATCTTCTCCTACATGGTGGTCGGAGGAAGAAGGAAAGCCCACCCCTTCAATCTCCAGTTCTACCAAGTACGACTCCTCGACTCCAGAAACGTCAATACATAAAACGCGTGCAGAAAGGGTCCCATTGTATTGGCAGCAAATCGAGGAACTGGCGAGATGACATTTGGCAACACGGGAAAGGAGCGTCCACTTTACAATTCTCAGGAAAGCCCCAAAATTACTTTGATTAGCATGTGATGACGGTCTGCAAATGACGAATCTGGACCTCGAGGAATATGCACAGTAGATTAGCATTGCAGTGAGAGGAAGGATCAATTGGCAGCATTGACGGCCGATTGAACAGTGTAGCGTTGATTGAGACGGAACCGAGAACGGGATTGGATCGAGCAACTCCACTCGTTCTATGAAAAAAAAAAAAAAAACACCCTGGAGGTTTAGGCGAAAAAGGAACACCTGGGATGTGGCAAACGACCCATTTCCTAGCCAAGCACGACGGGCGGCATTCACCCTTCAAGCTTCATCACTGAGTTCGCAAGAGGTCGCCGCTTTGAAGATAAGGTTGTACTTGTGGGGGCCAATTTTCCGTGAAATCGTAAAGGAGTCTAGATTGAGATGTGCGGCTGTAAGCAGCTCAAGAAGCTTTACACCAGCCATTCAGTACATGCACTGAGATGAACATTGAGGTACATACCTTCTGAATGTTCCGCTTCTTCCTATTTGCAAGAACTCGAGCAAGAAAATCCGAGGCTACGGAGGACTTCACAGCGTCAATGTTTCCACTGAGAGCCGTGCAAATACCGACTGCACTGAAGAGACTCTTCAACCGCGTAGAACGGGGTCGTTCTCGGACGCATTCTTGGAGTGCGATGACCAACACTCAAGGTTGTCGGCATCTATATCGATGGCTCCGAGTTGACTTGACACTGAACGCCGCGTGGTTCAACAGTGCCACCTTTTGAGCTAAAGCGAGCCGAACCACTGACACGAAATGGCTTGGGGAGCACAGTATAGTCCCAGCCTGTACTGGTAGGTTAAGTGATCATTTGAGCAAACATTATGTTGAGCATACCCATTTAAATCAGATGATCTGACAGAATGAACCGCGAATCTGTTGTGCCACTAGATCATATGGATGTTCGCCCTAATGTATCATTCCAGGTACGGGTACAAGCACGTCGGAACCCGTTGGAAAGACGCGATTTTCCAAGCACCCATTGTGAGGGCTCGTGCGCTCGATGCCTGGTTGTGTGAAGGAGCATCGTCTCGAATTGGCGGTATCTGTGGGCTCTGAGCGAAAGATAAACAAACAAAATAAGATAAAATCACAACTTGAATGCGGCATCCTGTACAACGAACTGGACTCTAGAAGAGCCGACGTATGAGACAACGGCTTCATCAATGTCTATTTGGACGGTTTCCTTAAGTCTTGGGACGAAACGAATGACTTGTTGAAGTGCTGCATATACGACGAGGCGAATGATGGGCCGGATCACAGGATCAAATATGACGTACAGCCATGATGACATGGACCATAAGTAGAGCAGGAGATTGTGAAAGGTCTGCAAATGTGAGTCCACGCCTATGAGTAGCACGTGGGGGAGGTGCACGTGGGGAGTTCGATCTCCAATTTGAAATCTTCAATCCTGAAAGAGTGTCTTCTGGGTCCATCATCTGTGGAAGAACGGCAGGAAGATACAAAACGACAGGGGCATGGAGAGTAAAAAGAGAGTCGGCTTGAGGAGTATGTAGGCGGAGGCGGATGTGAGCAGGTGGACTTGGTCAATGCGTGCTATGCTCTGGTGTTGTATTCTGTGTTAGAAGAGCCGAGACGAGATCGAAGCAACGTACGAAACGGCGATTGTCTGGGCTGACCATGCCGACGACGGCGTACTACCCTTGGTATTGTAAGAATGAACTCAGATAGGCAGTACAGCCCACGGTAGCTTGTGGCGTAGATCAATGGAGGATTACGGATGCGCAAAGGATTAAGGGATAGGTACTCACCACAGTGGGTCCTGCTCAAAGAAAGACGTGTCGGTATTGAAAGACGTCAAACGAGAAAGGCGAGGCAGTGAACCGTGAACCGTGAAACGTGTTAGTTGGTGTCGAGAGATGTTCGACGGCGGTGGTGGTAGTGCGAGTGACGAGGGTGTCCCATCCCGGTTTACCTCTCCGAAACCAAGGGCGAAACCAGAACCCAACCCCGAGTTTCGTCCAAACCCTACAAATAAAGGTCCGATTACTGATCCGTAGACCACCCCAACCCATCAGTCCTCAAACGCCCGCGTGGTGAAGGCGCATGCACATGCTCAAGAGCGCATTTGGTGCGGATGATTGTGGGAGGTGAGGGCGAATCGGTGAAGTGGGAGAAGGCGTGCTGGGTCCGGATAGTCGAGGGGCGTGAGCTCACAAGCGCATTTGGGGGGATGGTTACAAGGGCTGGTGAGCTGGCCGACGTAAGGGCAGGCGACGCAAAGCATGGTGAGGGTCATGGTGAGGCGAGGCGAGAGCGCACTAATAGCAGACAATGTACCTGCCAGCGGGGGCCAGGTTGGCACGCTAGGATAATTGCCAGCGTATCAGCACTTCAGCCCCACTAGGCTAGGCGGAAAGACTATGCGGCAAACGTACCATGAGCCTTCGCCTTTCACGTTTTCCGAAGGCGCGGACGCGGACTCCGAGTCGTCAAAAGGGGTGTCGAAATGATGTTCGGTAGACCGTAACACGCAACTTCCTGAGGCAGCTCGTTCGAGATGATGATATGCACGATTTAAGGCGCGTGGGTGTCCTTGCAGCTGCAGCTTAGTAAGCAGTGCGTCGGTCACCACGGTAAAACCGTGACAATATGATCATGTTGAAAAGAATCTACATACATAACTTAATACTACCGTACTACGGGTCTGTTCGTGGTCACGGACGGTGACCATGATGTAGTATCCGTTTCACCTTTATGCATGGAAGCTCAACGTGTGGACATCGAGATTTATAGTGTAAGTTTCTTACTCATGATTACAGGACATCTTAGGCGCATGCCAATAGTTCACCATTCATTTTGCAATTCCTATTCGAGTTTCTCGTCGCAAGAACAGTGCCGACCGGCTCAGTGTACGAGAGTCGCGGACAGAGGTGACCCACCTGATGCCTTTGGGAAACACTGGCAGTCGTTGCAATACACGTCTTCCAACACGTTCAATAGCCCATCCAGCCAACCAGCGACCAAACACTTACAGATCACCTTATCGATATGAAGGCCCTTGTAACGAGATGAGATACTTAGTCATCAAAAGGGCTAGCGACCGTTTGGACAGACTTGCGACAGTTTGTTGGGATCAGACAAAGGCTCGCATGGATAGTCCACTAGAGCGCAGTTGAGGCGAAGAAAGGTGCTACTGTAGTATAAAAGACGATAGTCTCTCGCGTTGTATCCCCCAGTGAATCTTCAACCACATTAACCCCGTCTTTCGTTGGTTTGCTCCGTGTGAACGCCTTGCCTAGTACGCTAGACTAGCGTCACATCTTTTTGACGGCAATCTCTCTATCTCTATCTCTCATCTTATTCTCTACCCTTTCCCTTCGACTGTCGTGGACCCACGGGCTGGCCATCCCCAAGTACCTCAACACGTCGACACCCCGAGACCGTTCATCACCTTTCAAAACAATCAGTACGTACCAAAATAAAAAAATACTTATCATGCATCGCTATAGCCTTCGTAAAACTGCTGCGCGGATCGACATGACCGATGAGGTGCCACAGCCGCAAGCTGAGGGCGAGCCGGAATCGTCGTTGTCTCCCAGCATCTCAGAAGCCGAGCTCGGGTTGGAAGACCCTGGAGCCGGCAGCACACCGACGCGAGCCGCGCGATCATATCGCGACGTAGCAGCGTTCGACGAACAAACACCTGCACCGCGACGTCGTCGCGATGGTGCAGTACGCTTTGAATCCGCTCCACCGAACGAGGTGTCTCCTGCCGTCTCTACAGACGATGAGAGCGAAGAAGCCGTACAGAGTGTCCATGATGCCCATACCCCATCCTTTCCGGGCTATTTCCGAGAGGATACGGAGGTTCCTCATGTGAAAGACCATGAGTGGCAGACCGTAAAGACTAGGCGCAGAAAGGCGAAAGCCGGACTCCCTAGCATTTCGAATTGCGCGACCGACCTCGAGTACGAGAGGAAGTTGAAAGCAATAAAAATGGCCAAGCGTGGCCTTACCCCAGAGCAACGGAATACCATCCGAAAGCGAAAAAAGGCAGAGAAATCTGCCACTGACGTCGAGACCGACGAGTCCCCTGGTGAGGATACAGCCCAAGCTAAGGGTAAGACCGTTGACCCCCGCAACTGGGGCGCTGTTACGCTCGACGACCAGGAAGCGGACGTCGAAGCACAGCGTAAGGAGCTGGAACGTTGGAAACGACAGAAGCAACGGACGGCCGAGGCGGCTGAGCCGGCTCTAACCACTCCGTCCGAAGAGACGAGCACCCCGAAGGCGACTTCGAGTAAGCAGTCGACCAGTGCTCGACTGACTCAACCTACCAAAAACCCGATCGAAGGAATGATCGATTCTGCGCTGAAGGCAAAGAATCGTCGTCCTCGGGCCACTAGCTCGCGCAAGCTGGAGCCGGTGCAACAGATCGCGCCGGGTAGCTACCTGGGACGCATATTGCATGGAAGACGGATCCCGTCGGGAAACCCTGACTCGGAATCCAGCAGCTCGGATAGTTCGTCCAGTTCGTCTGACCCAGACAGCAGTGACTCGGATGATAGCGGGACCAGTTCGTCCACGTCGTCATCGTCGTCATCCTCCTCCTCCTCGTCCTCGTCCTCGGGACGTTCCCGAAGCAAGAGACGGCACGGGCATGGAAAAAAGAAGGCTAAACGGGGACGCAAAAAGCGCTCTCATAGCCGCAAAAAAGGATATGGTAAACTGAAACCAATCCCACCTACAAAGTATGACGGGTCACCTGATTCGCGAGCGTTCCATCGTTTCGTTACAGAGGGTACAGCCTATGTGGATGCTGGCCGAGTGCCTCAGACGCACCGAGCATTCGTGTTAGCGCATTACCTCACGGGGAAGGCTCACGAATTTTATCTGCAGGAGGTCTCTGACAACCCGTACAAGTGGAAGCTCAGGGACTTCTTCCTGGCGGTACAGGGCTCTCGTTCCAAGGTTAACTATGGAACAAAGGCTACTCTTCAGTACCAAGGCATTAACTGCGAACGGTACTTCGACATCATGAACTTACAAAGTTATGATTTGATCCTCGGGACTCCGTTCCTGTTCCAGCATCAGATCATGCTTGGACTGAATGACGCGCGCGTCATTGTTGGCTGTGACGATCCCTTACCGATCCGCGGCAATCAAGTCCAAGTCCTTGAGTCGCGCGTGTCCGAGCTCCTTGATGGACGTCTTGAGGATGTTCGAAAGCAGCTGTACGAGCTCGCTAAGCCGTTATGCGCTAAAGCGAGTGAGACGGAACTACCACCTTTGCGAGCGATCAATCACGCGATCCCGTTGATCGAGCCGGATAAAATCTATCCTTGGCGCGCGTCTCGATGCCCCGAAGCGCTAAGACCGCAGTGGGCAGAGAAACGAAACGCATACTTGAAGTCTGGTCGATGGAAGGTTACCACGAACGGAAATACCGTGCCCATGTTGTTCATAAAGAAGGTGGGGAGCGATAAGCTCCGCACCGTTGTCGACTTGCGGGCGCGCAACCAAAACACACGGAAGCTTTCCTCTCCGCTTCCAGATATCGACGGTATCTTGCGTCGAGTCTGTAAAGGCAAATATCGATCAATCATCGATGGACAGGATGCTTACGAGCAAATTCGCATCATACCGGAGCACGTAGACCGATCGGCGGTCACGACTCCTGATGGGAATATGGTTAGTACCGTTATCCAGATTGGTGACTGTAACGCACCAGCAACGTACCAAGCCTTAATGAACTATCTGTTCGGGCCGTACATTGGAACCTGGATGGATGTGTACCTGGATGACATTGTCATCTACTCGAACACGGTTGCCGAGCATGTGGAACATGTACGCACCGTGCTTGACATCTTGAAGCGCGAACGCTTGTACCTGAGCGAGTCGAAACTTCGATTCCTATGCAAGGAAATGAAGCTTCTCGGCCGTGTCATTGACGCAGATGGAATTCGCATGGACCCTGACAAGGTCGACAAGGTCGTCCATTGGAAGGCCCCGACGAACCGCGACTTGTTGCGTGGGTTCTTGGGCGCTGCGGGGTTCCTCGCTGACGATATCTATAAGGTGCGCGTGCCCATGGGGGTGCTGTCAGCGATCACCGGTGATACCGTACCTTTCCGATGGACGGACACCGAGCAACGTGCCTTTGATCAGGTCAAAGCCTATACACAATTGTGCGCCGACCATTGCCGTGTACCGCCCGTGTATGGCGACGGTGCTCCGCAGGTCTGGTACATGACTGACGCTTGTATCAGTGGTGTTGCGGCTGTCGTTGCGCAAGGTGATGACTGGAAGACGGCCAAGGTTGCGGCCTTCTTCAGCGCCAAGTTGACGACGACGCAGCAGAACTATGCCGTCCACGAGCAGGAGATGCTCGCGGGAGTTGAAGGCATGCTGCGCTATCGGGACGTCCGGTTCATTTGGTTGACCGACCATAAGGCGTTAATTCACCTGTACAATCAGCGCACCTTGACTGGACGTCAGGCCCGCTGGCTTGAGAAGATCAGTGAGTTTGACTTCGAGATCAGGTACCTGCCTGGCGAGCAAAACATCTTACCTGATGCGCTGTCACGCCTCTACTCCTCTGATGCGCCGGGTACTGTGCGCGCTCCGTCCGAGTACGTTGCGTTGGCTGATGATGACCCACCACCGACCGTTGACACTCTGGTGACCATGCCGGTGTTGGTAGGCATGGAGGCCGGTGGTCACTTCCTGGTCGACGTAGCGAGCGACTAGCGGCTAGACCTCCGCCGTCTGCTCCAGAGCTCATCCGCCTTGGATTGGCTGGACGGGCTGCTCATCCACCGACTCGCCGAGTTGCAACGCCGCCACCGTCACGACCCTCTGCTGGGCGGGCTCGTCAGCCCGCTCGACCCGTTCCTGTTGATCGATCGCCTCGAAGGCAACCCCTTCCTGTGCATCCGCCTAGGCTCCCTGCTGCTTCAGTTCCGCGCGGCCTTCCTCGAGGGCAGCGTCGGACGGCAGTACCGCCGGCGGAGACTGGTCGACCCGAGACATCGGCAGAGTTCGCCGCTCGAATGAGGAATCGTTTTGTCCTTCGCGGGCCACGCGAACGGCCGGTTGGGGGGGACGAGAGGCAACCAGATACAACTGCTAAAACGAAATCAGCGAAGTGCTCCTCCTGTGGCGAGCATAACTTGCCTGTGCCCTGCTCGAGTACTGCATCCCCCGAAGACGGCGACCACGCCGCAGACATACTGGCGATGCTTGACCGGGATGGCTTGCTGCCGCACATTCGAAATCGATATAGCAATGACCCGCTGTTCTTAACGATAATACAAGACCCGTCCAGCTACTGCAACTTCGTTGTGCGCGACGGATACGTCTTCTTGCGTTCTAATCGACGGGAGATGCTATGCATCCCTAACGTCGTTGTCGACGGACGGTCTATTCGAGAGCAATTAATCAGCCAAGCGCACTCAGTGCTGGCTCATCTAGGAGCAGCAAAAACTCTTGCTTACCTTCGCGAGTACGTATGGTGGAAGGACATTGTTCGTGACACGAATGCGTTTTGCGAAACGTGCTCGACGTGCCGCCGAAGCAAACCATCGAACCAGAGTCCTCACGGGCTGCTGCATTCGCTCGGGGCACCTTCACGGCCATGGCAACGAATTGGAATAGACTTCGTTGGGCCATTACCCTTGTCCAAGAACCGGGATGGTGAATACAATGCCATCACCACGGTTATCGACCTCTTGACTGGTATGGTACACCTTGTACCGAGTCGGACGGACTATACAGCCAAAGAAGTTGCCGAGCTGGTATTCTCCGAGGTTTACAAACATCACGGACTACCAGAAGTCATTATCAGTGACCGTGACTCTTTGTTTACCAGCACATTCTGGACTCACCTCCAACGGTTAATTGGCATTGACCATAGGATGTCAAGCGCGTACCATCCGCAAACCGACGGCTCTACGGAACGGGCTAACCGAACCATAGGCCAGATGTTGCGATCCTGCATATCCCCGAATCAACGGGATTGGGTCGCACGTTTGCCGGCTATCGAGTTTGCTATCAACATATCCAGGTCAGAAACGACTGGCTATGCACCATTCTTCCTGAATTATGGGTGGCTACCCCGAACGTTCAACTGGAATACTCCAGCCCGAGACGAGTATCCAAGCATCCGCGTGTTCGCGCAGCGTATGAAGAGCGCCGTAATGACGGCTCACGACGCGATCATTGATGCACGTGTCAAACAAACGCGATCTGCCAACAAGAAAAGGAGATTGTGTCAGCTTAACGTGGATGATCTCGTCTATGTGGCAACAAAGAACATGTCCTTACCTAAGGGACACGCTCGAAAGCTGGCGCCGAAGTTCATCGGCCCGTACAAGATCCTTGTGGATTACGGCAACAACTCGTTTAAACTCGAGTTGCCCGCCCGCTTGAAGCAGCGGGGGATACATCCTGTGTTCCACTCGTCACTCCTTCGGATCCATATCCCTAACGACGACCGTCTGTTTCCAGGACGGTTAGATCATCAGGTGATCGATTTTGAAGAGGACGAACCTAATTGGACTGCAGATAAAATCCTCGACCACTCGGGACGAGGAGCTGAGACAATGCTGCAGGTGCGGTGGGCAACCGGCGACGAAACATGGTTGCCCTACTATCAGATCAATCACCTGCAAAGTGTCAGCGATTATCTGGACCTGCACAATGTGAAACGGATCGATGACTTACCACCTGGCACAGCCTACCATCTACCACTACTCCGTCTACCGCCGCGCTAACCGTCGATGCTGTTGTCGAACAAGCAGACTCAGCTCCGGGCGCACCAAACACTGCCCTACTCCCTTCTACCCCTGGTACTGCGTCGAGCACCGTAGCATCGCCGAAAAACCCCGCCGCTGATGATCGATCAGCTGCTTTGTCGCAGATAGCGGCAGAAATTACCGGGGAACTTACTCCGGCGATGGAGGATGAACTCGACATCGAAATGGACGCCTTCTTTACAGGAATAGTTGGCGAGCCCAGCGGGTTGACCTCTTGGGACGGGACTGGCGCGGACGTGAATTAGAGGCAGCCTGGTGCTGCCTGGTTGGGGGGGTGTAACGAGATGAGATACTTAGTCATCAAAAGGGCTAGCGACCGTTTGGACAGACTTGCGACAGTTTGTTGGGATCAGACAAAGGCTCGCATGGATAGTCCACTAGAGCGCAGTTGAGGCGAAGAAAGGTGCTACTGTAGTATAAAAGACGATAGTCTCTCGCGTTGTATCCCCCAGTGAATCTTCAACCACATTAACCCCGTCTTTCGTTGGTTTGCTCCGTGTGAACGCCTTGCCTAGTACGCTAGACTAGCGTCACAGCCCTCCGGGCGGTCCTGGGACCTGGACCCCGGAAAGTCGGAATAGCAAACAGAGACAATGCCACTTCCGGGAGATTCGTTGACTCGGAAGAGATAGGCTGATGATATCTTGGGACCCGCCTTGCACGTAAGTTCATGGGACGCTTAAATTTAAGCACATCACCAACGTGCGTTAGTGCTTGACCTCGACTCGATACCGGAATTCTGATCTCTGCTCACATTGCGATCTTCCGGTCTGTGGGGCTTCTCAAAGCATACGTGATGGCCTTCGTACGCGCCGGAAACCCTTCCAAATATGCGCGAAGTTCGGTGGATTGACCTCGGGCTTAATTTTCAGTCGACGTGAACCTTTCTATTTATGTATGTAACAATTGGCCTCGATCTCCCAACCGATCGTCCGCATTAACAACATTAAATTTACTACTGGTAAGTAGTACCAGGTCGTTCGTTCCGTACCCCTATCCTTTGCCACACTTCAACTTACCTGTGTTCTCGACCGCAGTCAAACCTGGCCTTTTTCCTCTCCAGTCTTCTCTGATACTTATTTCTCGCCTGGGTGGTTCTCCCATCGGCATTTGCCGTTCGAGTCTGATCATTAACAATTTATCAAAAAAGAAGAGAAAAGAAGAAGTTGTGTCGACTGGTACAAAGATCCATGAAACTGTTGAGATCTCGAGGCGGTGGAGAAGAGGGAGCCCGTGGCGTGGGCTACGGTGGCGAAGGGGGGAGGGAGGACTCCGGGAGGACAAAATACATAATTGCTCAACGTCGACATGCATAGTAAATGGTACTGCGGACGGTATGAATTCGATCGAGTTTCCTCTTTCACTTGGACATATAGAAGGATTGGCATCCTACCTAAGTGTCTGCCTACGGGAGACTAGATAATCTCATCCGAGTCGTCGGTCCAGTGATCGGATGGCTTTAGTGACAATGGGAGAGGACTTTTTCGAGACAAACGCAGCCAATTGGGATGAGGAACGAACACACTGGCATGTATGCAATAAATATGCTTCATGGAACGTTTAGTATACAGGGAACGTCATTCCCTGATTTTGAACTATCTCGGAGCCTTTGAGTCCGTTCTACCTGTCCTATGAACGAGCGACTTTCCGTCAGCAGGCCCTTACTTAAGAGAGCAGATCAACGTAGCCAGATCCTGTGCAGCATGTTCATATTTCACGATCGACTCGACTATGCACTGTACTACATACTAAGGGAGAACGTGAGTGTTCCGGCAAAATATGCTTCCTACAGCCATGATATATATAAGTATATTGATAAGAGAATGCAACGAATCCTTGTGAATCCTGCACTCACCACAGGAGGCAGTCTGAGCGGGGACAAGCATCTCTCTCTCGCTCCGCAACAGCAAGCTCACGCAACGAATGTACGGAGAGTCTCGCGAGAAAAAATCCACGAAGCCTGTTATGAATATGTTCTCCAAATTCCCGGGTAGCATAGGGTGGGGGCGCCGCTGACTTTTACGCGGCCGCATCGGCGGCAACTCCAAGGGTTAACTTTTGTATCGAATTGGGGGGGTCTCGAGATAGCCGTCGTAGTGAGCGTTCCGAAAAATCATGATCGTTTATCTTGCAGGTCCGAGGAGAATACGCGGCATTCGACGATCGTTTGAGTAACTAGTCTGTTTGGTACAGCCGAGGCATAGATGACTTGAATTCGTCGAAAGGACGTGAAATGTTAGTTGTCACAGTGCCTGTTTGAGGATGTGCAGAGCCAGCTGGAAAATTGTTAGCGGAGCTTGGCCGGAGATGAATCGATCGACGATGACCTGGCAAGGTCGTAGGCTATGTACTGCGCAAGGATGTCGGTGAGTCAATGAGGGTGATAAAGACTAGAGAAGTATACCAAAGCCATCCACAGTGCGTGCAAGGTATCCGCGGTCTGGTACAGTCGTTCATTGGTTTAATGTCCGAACTAAACCCCACGAACCTTTTAATTTGTTTGCTCCATGGAGGTATCTGTCATACTCTTCTAATCATCGGGTGTGTACTTTCCCTTCGTGAATGTAGTAGAACTAACCTATCGACCTCAGTTGATATCCCAACGAGTTTGGTGGTCAGGCTTGGTAGTTGACCCCGAGGCTACAAGCGGTTTTTCAATGGCTCATACAGTTAGCGACATTGCGTCGTTCTTCGATCTATTAGCGCCGTTCGATTTGAATTTGTTGCAACGAGAAGCCTGAGGTGCATGTGCACTGGTTGTGGTGTTATGTAAAAACAATAATGATCCAAGTCCACCTTCTGTCAGAAAGATGGTCATTCCGATCGGGAGGTATACGGTAATCGCCCTGGAAAAACCGAGTGAGACGGCTGTAACGATCGAGTTCGAATGGACTCCACCTACCCATACGATATCCTCCGTGGCACGATGCGCAATACCTATATACAAAGGAATGTCAGTTACTTAGAGGGCAGGTCGAATGCTGGCTAACCGAGAGCTGCTAGGGGTCTCCATCGAGTTAACTCGAGAATGAACGCACGAAGCAGATGTAGAGATTCCTCGTCTTCGAATGCTGGAACTGTAAAAGCGTCATTATAAAGGCTCTCAAAGGACATAAAGCCACGAACGTCGTCCGTTGCCGACCACGGCATCCAGCTCTGCATGCACCGCAGCTTGAGCATCGGGGTGGAGAGCAGCAGTCATCATCGCAATGCAGATCGCAAGCGCCGTCTGGACCGCATTGTGAGGTCAACCGCTACGAGTGACATCAAGTGACATACCGTATGCGAGCCAGCAGAAAAGAGGCCACCAGCAAGAAACGCCATCTCGGTCTCGTCCAGACCGAAATCAATCTCTCGTCCAAGCAGGAACTTTGCAAATGAGGGTCCCGAATCGGAGTCACTCTGTGCAACGTGGCATCGTAAAGAAGTCTAGAATCATGATCGACAAGAAGCTCACCATCTGGGACTTGACTGCATCCAATACACGAAGGAAGAACGCGCGATCCTCGACAAATCCCCGGCGTAGGTCTCGCCCATACCAAGGTAGGTATTTCAACCAGGGCAAGCTTTCAACGAGATAGGAACCGGGACGTATCGTCGTCAGAAACCTGCTGAGCGACCTCCGGGCTTGCAAAACATCGGGATGCGACGCATCAGTATTCGTATTACGTCCATATGTTAACTCAAGGATGACCGAGGCTGCGTATCTAAACGGAGATCACAAGGATATGTGGGTCAAAAGAGAAGACAACGTACGCGCTTGCGTGGTCCTGATATCGCGCCGGGCTCTCTAGCAGACCAAGTAAAACCCGTTTCGCATGCGACACCTGTATCGATTGGTACGTCTTCACTGCCCTGGGTTGGAGATGCGTATTGAGGGCCCTAGTAGCGCCACGCGAGGGGGAAAAATATCAGCGCCATCACACCCGATTCCTCTACAACCATTGCTCACCTCCGCATCCGCTTGAATCGTTCTCCGGCGGGCGTGACTAACATTCGCAGACCACGACTCAACAATTCGCCACCGGCCACAAATGACGGCCGGTCGACCAACGCGCCGCCCTGTTTCTCCATAATCTCTACGGCGGCCTAGCGTCAAGTACCAGTCAGATTTCTACATGGGCACATGGCTAGAGCCCCACTTGCCTTGTGACGCCCAATGACCACATAATGGTCGATGCCAGCTCTGAGCGATATGAGCGGTCCATACTGTTCGAACCAAGACTCGTACGTCAAAAACGTGCTGTGAACGATTGGGTAAGTTGACAAGTTGGCAGCACGGTGAACAATTTGAATGGAACACACTTTTTCTTCGGGAGACGATGACCCATGAGGGAGTTTGAGGGAGGGCTTGGGGGAAATCTAAGTAGTGTCTTTCGGGTGGATTACCAAGCAAGGAGGACGAGATAACCCCCTACTAGAGCGATGCCAACTTGTAAAATGCTTGCATCAAAAAACATCGTAGAAGGTCGTGAAAAGTTCACACTGGTTGATGGAATAGAGTCGCCAAGGAGGGCGGGGCCTTTTATCATGCTGGAATGAGTCGTCACTGCCAGAAAGACAACACATTATTAATCCAGGATGACGCGGGATGTCCAGCCGTCCGACGCTAACGCTAGTAGGCAAGATTCCAGGTGATAGACTCGGCCGTATGATTCGCCGAAAGTGACCGGTGATGGACCGGGGACGAATGGTACGTTATAATTGATGGACATGTGGACATGTGTGACTACGACAATCACAAGTCCGGCCAAGTGCAACATAAAAGATGACCCGGCTCTCCGAGAGCCGGCCGGCGCCACTGACTCGATACGCGGCAGAACAGCTTGCATGTGATGAGACATACATAAGGTTCTTTGCATCCCTGTGCTGGAAAGCAGTTTTGAATCTGCGGACCGGTAGAACTTGGCACGTGGAATTGCATGTCATTGGCACGATGAGGAAGTCCGAAGGATGTTCGAGAGAATTGGATACGGCAGGCGTGGGAGTTTCATTTCGGACCATCGAATCTTTACCCCGCTATGGTTGCATGGGATAAAGATAACGATAACGGTAGGACTATTGACTTCTTGCGAGCAATGGGTGACGTGCGTAGTCGAGTTCTGGATTTCACTGGGAGATGAGGTCTTTCTCAGTCCAAGAATTGGCAAGCGAGAACCACTCGCCAGGTTTTTTGCCAAGGAGGACTTTGGTAGTCTGGTGACCAGCCTGTCTACTATGAGGCTGAGGCTACCGCCGGTAGAAGAGATCTCGAACGCTTGTCTAACCACGCGTAACACTTGGGTTGAGGTGTCGGTGACGGACGAGATCGAAAGCCTTGTGAACGTTCTTTCTGACTATGTCTGCTTGGTTATCGAGGTGCCGCAAGGTGAGCATATAGTACATTTCTTGTCGCTCACGTTGTTCGCCGAAACGTTAAGGAAGGGCAAGCTACGAATGAATTGCAGAGATCGCATGGCGTCCTCTTTAGCCACCTGCAAATCATCTTGACAGATATCAAATCATGGTTGTTACACTGGCAAGACGTTCAGTACAACCTGAAGGGAGGCGTATTCCTGCGCCACGATGAACTCCGAACGGAAGCCCGGATCATCGAACAGGTGGAGTTGTCATTGACGAAGCGACGTCCTCGCCCCGTGAGTATTCATTGTGTTCAACATATGTTACTCACCGCAATCAGGCACCTCACGCCCATCAAATTGGCTTGAAACCACTTCGTCCTTAGACTCCTGTGAGTACTGACCAGTCTTATCATATGCAACTGGGCATCCCAATCAGACAGGTTCTGAAAAAGAAGAACTTCTGTTTGAGCTAGCATCATCAATTGAGCATTTCAATCGATATATTTTGCCTCCGGCGAATGCGCAACCGCACACGGCAGAAGTTATTTGTGAAAGCGCCGCATTCTATGCCCTTCATTTTTCTCGCGAAGTCGCGCGGATCGTTTCCAACGACCCCTCGTCCGTGGTCATGGGGAGTTATCTGTCGTCCCATTTTTTCATGCCCCCCGTTCTCGTCCTACCTGTCACCGGACTCACGGACAAAATTCAAACCGTACGTGGGTTCCATCTCTAGAACATCGTTTCTTATTTTTACACAGGGAGATGCAATGGACATTCCCTATCTTTTTGAGCATGTACACGCGAGGAGCAATCCGTGTGGGCAAAGTACAATCTGCGGAGCGATTTCGGTGTCGTTGTGGAGCGCTCT
>JBBPPC010000576.1:0-12905 GCA_038091775.1 Leccinum olivaceopallidum | reverse complement strand
TGGGGAATCCAATGGTGATGCTTAGAAGTAGCGCAGAGCGCTACAAAGTCTACAATGAGATAAAAAGATGAAAAGAGTGCGAAATCACCAAAAGTAACAACCGCTCCTAGAAATATTCTGATATGAAAAAGGCCGGCCCGGACTAAGACCGACAAAGACCGATTCTTCGTCTTTATTAGTCTTTTCTACAGGATGATTTTCGATTTGCCACTCTGAAGGCTTGAAGAAGGAAGTAACAATTGTCAATCTGTGATAGCAGCAGGAACAGGACAGGACATCAATTGTTGCCCTCGTCTCACTACGCCTGGATCATGCTTGTGTAACTTGACCTTGCCATGCACCTTCTGTGAGAAGACTGGTCACTGTCAGTGCAAGTGTTTTTGCTTTGCAGCGCGCCAGGGATGCCTATAAGACCACGAAGCGCAAGGGGAAGCAGGCCAACACTGCTCAGAATGCCTCGACTCCCTCTTCCTTGACCTCTTCTTCCTCTCCATCAGTCACACCTGCGCCTGCTGTTTGCCACCAAGCCTCTCAGGACGTCGTGTAACTCGCTGGAAATACAAGTGCTCATTCTGTTATCCCTCCTCGTCGTCTTCGATCGATTCTGATTTTGATTGGAATGCAGCTCATCGACACTGGTTGCGCAACTATACCCCAAAACGCTTGCCAATCAAGCTGGCTAACAATACCCTCGTGTACTCAGCTATTGTTGGGTCTATGGTGTTCTGATCAGAGCTTTGCCTCGAGTCAAAGTTGAGGGTCTGTGTCAGATGCTGGGACTTGGTAGACTTGGGGGGAGCAAGTGGGGTTGATGGCTGATGCTATCGGTTCGTCAGACCAGACGCTGTGAATGACCTTCAAGTTGAACAATGAAGTCAAGAGGATGAACGATCACCAAAAGTAACATGTGGTTATGCATGTTTGCCGTGTTGTATTCTTGGCTAGTGCGATCTCCCTATCACAGTTTCAGCTGTGTATGATGGACTGTGTAGATACTACCACCCACCATCCAGATTAGAAGGTAACTTAGGTGTGAATACTGCCATCCGTCTGAAAGATGTAGCAATTGGTCCATATGTTGTTAACAAAGGAACAACTGATAAGCGAAATAAGCTTGTGGGGGTGGGATAATCACTAAAGGGGACTTGTAGGTCACACTGGAGTCCACTGTGAGTAACCAATCTTAGAATGATATTGCGCGAATACAATGAGCTACTGACCTGGAGTCCACTGTGAGTAACCAAGGGAAACAGAACAGAGGACTCCAAGGTTTATGTCGAGTGGCTGTAAATACTGGAAAACAACTGGCAGCCACATTCAACCACAATCAGCCACAAGTGTGGGAAAAGTAATCACAACTCGAAGAAAAGAAGATGGAAATGTGTAAGCGACCACAAGGGTCTAGAACCTCGAGGAGAAAAGGTTGATAAGGTTATCGACCATGGGGAATCCAATGGTAATGGTTAGAAGTAGCGCAGAGCGCTACAAAGTCTACAATGAGATAAAAAGATGTTTTCAAAAGAGTGTGAAATCACCAACAGTAACAACAACTGGCTGGCCATCCAGCGCAGTCAGTTGCAAGAGCTTCTTCAGCTTGGTGCCTATCTCCACCAACATGCTGATGGTGTCATGGTTGTTTGCCATGCAAGGAGTTAGTTGGAGGACTGCAGACTTGTACATATTTGATAATCTGCGTCGTGCGGAATGGTTGACTTCATAGCTAATCTGGTATTGACTGAAGGGAATTGGAACGGAGGCCGCAGTGTCTAGAGTGGATATTCACGATTACAGTGAAAGTTATAGATGAGATTGGACATTTCTTAGCAGAGAACACCAACGATCACACCTACACAAGGACGGCGGAGGAGAGCCTCCTCAGGAGCATGAATACCATACAACCAAGATGAAGGGCAAGGATTACAAGAAGGTGGTCAAGGTTACAGGTGTGACGGATGTACTGCAGAAATATGTGGACATTCTGTCGCAAGATTATGGATGAAAATTCATGACCAATATGGAGCCTATGGGGATCCACATGTTTGATGGCAAGGGGAACATGAAACTCAGCCACCTCCACAAGGTCTTGCTTGGTCCCGGAGGCAGAGTAAGTCGCACTTATTATATAACCGATTCACACCACTCATCCAAGCAGATCATTTCGCGGATGGTTACATGGAGCAGATTGCGTTTCAACAATGTTGAGGTCGACACTGAAAAGATTGACAAATATGTCAGTATGGCTAAAAAGAACATGAAGAACAAGAAGGTCCGTAAGATGGTGTGAGTGAAACTATGGAAGATATTGGAGACAGTAGTGAAACATGGTTCATCGACATGGATGACATGATCTGATCGCATTGGACGCCTCAGGCGGGTCTCCAATGCTGGCAATGCAACGACACCTGGTCAGATAGTCGGTCTCATTTGGATGATGCACCCCATATTCGTGAACATGGAGATGCAGTTGCGGAGGATCAACATGATTGTGAGGAGCAGGCTCAGTTGTTTAACCTGTTAGTGTTGTTCAGAGTGGATAATGGGGGCAAAGAGAGCCACGGCGAAGAAGAAGAAGAAGGGTGTGAAAGCTACTAAAAGTAAGCAGAAAGCAGCTGCAGAGGAGGTAGAGAAGGGGGCGGAGAGTGGTGTGGAGCAAGTTGCAGATGAGGACAATGCCACAACGGTCAGCATGGAAGACATAGAGAAGATGAAGTTTAAGCAGAAGATCATGGCAGAGACTCATCAAGAATGGATGGATTGAGACACTGTCACTGCTGGTAGTCAGCAAAGATGGCACATGCATCACTCCGGTATTGGACTTCAAGAACACCTGACTTCTCACAGCTTTAGAAGAAGCTCTCGAGGTTGACAGCGATGCAACCTCCCGGCAACATATGCGGTCCGCACTTGTGCGTGTCAACAGGACATCCGGGGAATGGAAAGACTTTGTGCCTAACTCCTTCACTCATGTGATGTGGACCTTGGCAGCTGTAGCGATCACAGAATTGGTGGTCGTCATGTCCTACAGGCATCAGTTGTTGTTACACTATCCGGACGGTGGAGCATAGAGAATTCGATGGGAGCTTAAGAAGCTGGTGAAGATACCTTGGCATCTGAGGGACATGGCTGACTTGCAAGCAACTGCGCCAGAGTCAATTAACTTTGAAGAATCTTAGTGTTGGATTGACAGACTTGTTACAGATGCAGGCCAAATTCACTGTGTGCACCAAAGGGCAATCCTCCGAAGGACTGTATAACCTGGGCAGACAGAATTTATTTGAGCAACCTCGATGAGGATTATGAGATCCACGTCATTAAGACAGAAATGGCATTGCTAGAGAGAGAGAAAACTCTCAGAGAACAACAGTGGAGCATTCAGCATGCTGTCAATTCATTTTAAAACCTCTGCAATGCTTGGCATGATCTGACAAAGACTGTCCCCACGCAAGAAAAACCTCTGCTTGATGCTGAGGTGGCTTCATGTCTCCAAAACCTCATCAATGTGAGTTGGAGACCTCTGCTTCCACTCTTACTAATTTATCATCACAAGGCAATCAACATCAATGCCTACAGACAACACATACATGCAACTCAGATGGAGTTCTTCGAGCCTTGGAGGCTGTCAATCTGACATGGCGACTCCACATCAATATCTGATCTACATTCGACTCTAGGCTGCAACCATCCAACGATGAATTCTATTTCACAACCATGATGTCCATGTCAGTGCCGATAAAAGCCCAATTGATTAAGCATCTCAGAAGTATCACGAATGACTCATCTGAACCAAACTCCAAACAAGATAGATAGTCCAACGTTCATGATGGACAAGATGAAATTATCTGAGATTTCAGAGATGGTTGAGGAATCGGACTCTGAGGATGAGTTGTCGGATGTAGGTAGTGACAATGCTGATGGTTCCATCATCGAAAAGAATCCTCCAGAGCCTGCAGAAGATACTCTATCAGAGCGACATCTGTGTCCCAAGCCTGTGGTAGTATATGAGTTGAAGAAAGTTTAATTCAGCATCCGAAGCTTGCAGAAGATACAATGCTGAAGACACATCCACAGCCTGTGCCTGAAGAAGATCAGCTACACACACCTCCGCTGTCACAATCTCATGAAGATCTGGCCTTTTACGAGAAAAATTCATATGAGGATTGGGAGATGTGTGGCATTGTATAGCGTCTCTCTTCAACATAAACTAACTTAGTTTCCAGCCCATTGACTGAGGCTCACTATTGCTGTCATGTCATGCACATCTGCATCCTCTGGATATGCACATTTTTGTTGTCTAGAAAGGGCAACTACCACTCATACTGTAAAACATCCTGTACAAACTACCACTATCCGAATTCAGTGATTGGTCAATATTGACCAATCAAATGCTTTATATTGCCGGGATTTTGTGACCATTTTAATCATATTCTAATCAGAACAACAGGGGCTACGACTTTTTTGGTGACATTAAAAAGAAATAATGAGTTTCCTTTTTTGGAACAGATTTTTGCAACTTTTATTGAATACAGCCACTTTTTTTGACAAGGGCTTGCCCTTTGTTCCTAATTGCCATTGGCCAATATTAACCAATCAGAAAGCTCATATCGCCAGGATTGTGCAACCATTTTCATCATATCTCATTCAGATTAGATCAAAATGATTAGATTCTTGGACCATTGTAATCAGAAAAACAGGGGCTACGACTTTTCTGGTGACACAATGAGTTTCCTTTTTAGGAATTTCTTTCGCAGATTTGGATGCAGCCCCTTTCCCTTTCTTGATAGGGCCATGTTCATGTTTGTTCTGATAAATTACATAAGCAAGAAGCACACTCATTGCAGCCACTACTCCTATCTCACTCAATTAAATGTTTTCCCTCATTCCCCTGCTTTTCCCTGGCCATATAGATTGTTTGAGTGTATAGACATGGTGTATATGCTATATAATAAACTATTCCCATGACCGAAATGAAATTTTACATGGTTTATGCGCATTTCGGACTATCCTTCAATTCTAACTTCCTATCTATTCAGTTTTCATTCTTTCGACACCCAAATGCCTCAAGAATATGACCGAACTCAATGTACATTGATGATTCCGTGGCATGAGAGTTGTCCAACATGTCCAACAAGTCCATCCAGCCCTTCATTATGTAACTCGCTGTCACTGTCCCATTGGTTAGTTAAATTATTCTTGATTATCAGCCAATCCCTGTCTTTCGCATATCACGCCATTTAATTTGACCTGCCTGCCTTCTGATACTGTATTCATTACTCCCTCGTCGTTTCAACCAACTAGTATCATACACACATGTCTAACTTTGTCAATTCTGATAGCGAAGACAGTGGCTTCTATGTCATCAGATGCACTATCACATTTCTCTTCATCTCATGCACCTTCACTGACAAGTTTGACCCTATAGAGAAGAGGACAAAGACTCTGGATTGACGACAGTGATCATGATGGTCTTTATAATGTGACCGAAGTGCCCGTCTGTCTCTCCATCCACAATGCTCTCAATCAGCATGACATTGAGCAGGCCATCCACGATCATGCTCATGGAGGAAACCCCAATGACCACGTCACACTCTTCCACGACTCTCCTGTCTGCTCAACATCTTTCAGCTTTCTGAAGAAACCAGCTGTTAACAAGGACACCAAGGGCACCCTGCGCATCTTGTCTACTCAGCACAGGTTGCAGATCAACCCCAACCTCATCGTCGACACGACACTTCCCAACATCATCCCAACAGTCAGACCTCATTTCCTCAACTTCATCATGTATGTCGGAGATCGTTGTGGTCTCAATGCAGTCCTCCCTTTTGCTGGCGGAAATGACCACACTTGGTGGTTGATCATCCCACGTTTATTGCTTGTGGCTGGACAGCAAGCCCACTCATCTCCCTTTTGACAATCAAGGTAGGTTGATGTTTATGGGCACAAGGAGAGAGGAGCAGGTATGGATTGCCATGGTTCCAAAGGAATGGCTCATTCCAGATCATCCCTTCAACGTGACCAGAGTTTGGTTCCAACTCCCAGCCAGAACCTACCAACGCTATGTCCACCTCCCATGTCAACATGCTCGTTATGTTCTTTGCTTTCGTTTTCCATCACATGCGTCTCAGAGATGTTGTTTGCAGGAACAACTATCTGGAGGATTTCACTTGTCGCTCTATCAACCAGGCCACCAACATTGAGTGTGTCTTTCTTTCCCCCAACTCTTTCCCTCTCTCTCAAACTCAACTATATATATTATATTACTAGCCACAGACATAGAGAAGCATTGAGGGTGTTCAGCCTCTGGGCTGTCAACACAGAAATCGTCCATCAAAGGTTCCTCAATACTTGGGTCAACAGTCTGGGTTGCTCAAACCCCTCCTTCTTGGAAGAGGGATCATTTCCTACTTGACAACACCCCCATGGCCATAACGATGAGGTATGGCCAGAACCAAATCATACTCGTGCCTACCCTCACAGCACCCAAAAGGCTTTCTTGGATGAGGAACCATTAATATGAGCATATCAAACATTTCACATTTTCAATAGCAATTTACTTCAAGTAGGCATATATATAGATGTTCAATCACTTTTTATGGCCTAAAATTATTTCTCTAGCTTCCTGAATGTCGAGGAGTGGAAGGACCTACACATAGCAGAGGTGGCTACTTGTCATCCTCAGGCATACAACGATTATGACATCGACCGGAATCCTGTCAATCTCCACCGATATGCCATGGAGACCATTTATGGACATCCAGATAAAAAAAGTTAGTATTAAGTCAAAGACAGCAACAGAACACTAACTATAACAATAGTACAAAGTCTACAAAAAAAATCTAGCCAAGTCAATAACTGAATAAAAGAATGCAGCATGCACTTATCAAATAAATAACAACAAGTAGTAATATAGAGTAGTAGATGATGAAGTGTAACAGAATTGAAGTGTTGAAGTGTTGAAGTGTTGAAGAGGGATGGTAGTGGTTGAGGGAAGAAAGAGTGTGGGAATTAAAATTGAAGAGTGCTGGCTTTATATACCTGGTGGCTACTGACTTCGAAATTTTACAATTTGGAAGCACACAATACAAATTCTGCTAAGTCTTTCTGCTACATTGCTCACATTGCTACACTTTTGCTACACATGACCAGGCACACTAACCAGACACTAACCAAACATAACAAAGCAAGAATCCTAACCAGATACTAAAGTATGACCAAACACACTAACCAGAAATAACAAAGCATGAATCCTAACCAGGCACTAACCAAGTACTAACCAGACACTAACCATGAAACTGATCCGCAACTTTGTACCATGGGAATTGGGAGCTTAGTGGTGGCTGTATTGGAGGTAGTATGGACGATTACCTTTTATATGAGCCATGGATTACATGATCCTGATCACAGGCAGCCAAGATATAACCAATTTAGTATCAGATGTCATTTGCAATGAAGTTGTAGCTATCACATCTAAACCCAGCAGGTCCACAGTTTGATAATATGTAGCCTGGACTGTTGGCTTCCATCTGAGCCAATGATATAACCAATTCTGACCTGAATGTTGATAAAACATAGATCAATTGATCTCTGTGAAGTCAAAGGGCATGGATCTGTAGTTCAATACCACAAAATAATATGTAGCATGGATGGGTGGCTTCTTTCTGAGCCAGTGATTGCACAATTCCGATCATAGGCAGCCAAGATATAATCAATTTTGGCTTTTATGTTGATAAAACATAGATTGACCTTTGTGAAGTCAAAGAGTACTGGAAAAAATCAGGAAAAATCAGGAACCATGGAAGTCAATCATGGGAATATATTGTTAGTCTGGATTAGGCGAAAAATATTTGTTAGTCCAGGTTAGCAGGCAAAACATTGGTTAGTCTGGGTTGGGAATATTGGCAAAGCACTAGTTAGTCCAGGTTAGGAGGCAAATTAATGTTAGTCTAGGTTAGGAATATCAGCAAAGTCATTAGTGTCTGGTTAGGATTTCTGCTTTGTTAGTTCTGGTTAGTGTGCCTTGTCATGCTTGGCTAACCTTAGTATCTGGTTAAGATTAATCTGGTTAGTGTGCTTGGTCAACACAGCCACAGCCTGTACAGTCTGTACAGTGTGACTCTGTCTGTACAGGTCTGTAGTGTCTGTAGTATCTGATTACTAATCAATTACTAATCAACCAAAAAAAATGTTTGACACAGCTACCTGCCTGTCTGCACAGACTGTACAGGTCTGTGTAACAAGGTGCACTCTATAGTCTCTATAAAGCAAAAATGTTGTTTTGCTGATTGGCACACACACGAACCTTCTTTGAAGAAGGTTGCATCATTGACCCTTTTGATTTGGAGATAATGGCGATACTCAAGAGGGCACTCAACGATGTATACACTGGCAGTATGAAGGTGTTGACAAGAACTTTGATGGATCATACCAATCATCTGATCACCCATACTCTTATGGCATCACAATGATCACAAGAGGTGACTTATGGAAAAGTGCATTACGCTGTAAGTCTTTTTTTATTTCGTCCTTTCTGCGCACATCTGGATCTTCTGGATGTGTGTGTTTTTGCTATCATTCCCATTTCGCACACATCCTGAATCTCTGGTTGTGTGCATTTTTGCTATCAACCCCTTTTTCGCACACACCCGGAACCTCTGGTTGTGTATGTTTTTGCTATCAACCCCTTTTTGCACACAACCGGAGGTTTGCGTTTCATCTAATATGCATTCTACAGAGTTATATTGCCTTGTTCACCATCAAGATTGCTATGAAATATATCCCTGGCGTTGACGATAACAACAACGAATCGGACATTCTTCTCAGAGTTGCCATGTACGCTTTTGAGGTTGCTCTGAGACAAGAGCCTCATCAACAATGTCCACAACCTCGTCAAGGATGTTGTCTTAAAGGAAATCATATCCTTGATCGAACCAGGCGGTGTTGACGCCGTCCCAGTCAGCCTGAGGGATCACAAGAAGGCACTCCTGCACTGGTTGAAATCTACACACCCTTTGAGATCCAGATTCACTCTCGTCACTCATAGAGGCAGGCAATTGTTAAACCAGTCAATGAGCTCATGGCTCTCAAGGAACCATTCCTCATCAAAAACCTCCTTTCATCCAGGATGGTCAATTCATTCACGTTGCTAAGGCTGCCCTTCATGAAATCAAACTCTTCGCTGCTCGCCAAGGTAGTACGACAGACGCACAACAGTCTTGTCAATGCCTGTCAAAACCTCAAGATCAACCAAGTTTCTTGGTCTCCTCCTCCAATTTAAGGTCAACGTCCTCTAGGCTACCAAGGTCATCTACAATGTTTGGCTCAGCCTTGGTGCTAAAAATACTGCAAGACCTCCGACCTCTGCCACCATTTGTGCTCACAACAATACCCCTGCAGCCATTGCTCGTCGAACCTTCAAAAATATCATCTCCAACAATAACAGGGGTGAATGGTCTGCTTTGCAAGTCAGATTCAAATCTTTCCACACAATGCTTCACAAGACTGTTCTTCCTCGTAAATTATTGAAAACTCCACAGGTATCACTCTTATTTGGGTATTTTTTTGCCTAACGTCTGGCCATCAAAGACTCAATTGCAGAATAAGCCTAGATGTTCTTCTGATGCTGAATATTCCACTCTCATCAAAAGTATGGTTTGGAAAGCCAGAGAGAGTCAAAGCAGAGGGGCTAATGCTGGCATTTTTGTCAGAATAGTTACATTCTATATCATATGTGTCATGATCCAAATCCATAGTTCAAAGACAAAGGAGTAAAGAGCCAGGTACCAACAACAGAAAATAGATTAGATTGACAAGAACAGTCAGTGGTTACCATTTTCTTTAGGTTTTTACTTACTCATTCATTCATCAATAAGGTGCAAAGGGTATCAACTCACTGTGCAGGTTAGGAATGGCCAAAGTGAAAGCCCAGAGAGCCTTCAATTCAGCTCAGTGGCACATCGACATTGCTCCTTTGTCACCATCAGAGTTGACAGTTCTTTATCAAACTGTGGTTTTGAAACTCAAGAAAGACGAGACATTTTGGGGTTACGATGCCATTCAGTTCATGATGGGTACCCTTATGGCAGACAAGTTAGGAGAGAGAGACTATTTAAATAAAAGACCAACTGCAATAACATATATAGATACATTGTAACCAAGTTACTTGCTGCACCTAATAGACAACTTTACTTTGATGTGCTTATTATGGGAAAATGCACAGTATTTGTTGATTCAAGCATATCTCATATACTTTAGCATAGCCACATCTAACTAATAAAAATAAAAATTACAGGGTTACACAGCCACAGCACAGTCACATTGTGTGACTAGTGACCATAGACAAAGATGGTTGAACCAGAAGGATTCATGGTTATAGGAGACATGGACAATGGGCTTGACATAAGCAGAAACCATAATATCTACTAGAAGTGGAATTTACTTCTGAAAACTCCATGGTAGTCATTGTGGTCAGCCAAGATTGTTGCGTGAATGACTCAGACAGACCTTAGTGGGATTCAGGAATAGTTACAGATAAGGTTACACTCACAGGAACTGGAAGTCACCTCTGAAGTTTCTATTGTAGTAATTGCTGCTGGCCAAGGTTGCTTTGTGATTGTCAGACCTGGCGGATCTCAGGAAGTGGCAGCAATCTGTTGCTGGTGTGTAAGTAGCTCATGTTCGGCTTGTGCTATTTCTCTGACAGCTTCGTGATAGGCTTCAATAGACAAAACAATGTCACATTGATCACCATGTGGTGGTGGTTTTGTCATCAAGATAGGTGGATTTTCCGACATGGTTGGCTGAGCTGGGGGTGCAATGCTGATAGTTGGAGATGATTTTGTAGAACACAAGTGAGGAGGGGGTAGGTGAAGTAGGCGACATGGAGCCAAATAGAGACTGGAGTTGGGTGAGATTATGAAAGTGGAGGGTGCAGAGGATTCAGGAGATTCTGGGTATGTTCTGAGTCCAGAAGGGTCAGTAGTGCCCGTGCTAGTGATTGAGGGGGTGAAGAAGGCTGAATGGAGGACTAGAGTGGGATTGATAGTGGTTGCACTACTAGAACAACAGTGTTGTAATGTATTGGGTGCAGATTGATGAAAAGTATCTAAATATGTGCTCGGTAGTGAAGGAGACAGTGGATGAGAGTCACGAGAGAGTTCAGAAGATTCTGATGTAGGAAAGCTGTCGGGACTATTTAGTGGCAAATTTTTCAATACTCATATTGTTTGAAATACAGAATGAGTTATTTCAAGATTCAGAAAATCATGGGGCCATATTCATTCCAATCATATTGAACTTTAACAAAACAACTGTCTCTATGGCAACTCCTACTTTAGAGCTAGGTGTATCGTACAAGCTTTGGCTTTATTTGATATATTTAGATTTTATAAATATTATCCTTAAAAGGTTTAATGGATGTATCAAGTTTATTTATTAACAAGCTGATCCACCTCCTCAAAATTATCCGAATAGAATATTCATTCAAGTCAGCAGTTGCAACATTCTATGCACCAAGTGATCATTCTGGTTATGGTGGAATACATAGACAGTGAATTCATGCAACTCCTCATCTTGGAGAACTGTAAAAAAGGAAACCTTGCACTATTTTCCTTGACCCTGACAGTAGGTCACTGGCAGAAAATCATTACCTGATCAAGACATCCCAACCCTTTTTTGTTCACATGGCTCAATAAACTCCATGTGCCGAGGCACAAAAGAGCACGTGTTGATTAGACCAATAAACACAATCAGACGTTGGAAAGGAGAAGCTGACTATGGCTGAACAGCCGCTCAACATCAATGGAGGTAGCTGTATATTCAAGTAGTAGTCATTGTCAGTATGATAAGGAAAAAAAAAGAAAATACTAACCAGGAATGGTTAAATAGTCGAGGGCCGAGAGGGTTGAGTAGCTATGATGGTGCTCATGCCACCAGACATGCTCCACATCCATGCTGAGGTAGCGGTTGAGTTCAGACCCCAAATCACTTGGCTTGGGTGGGGCAAGGGTGGGGAGGGAATCAAGTATATTTGACTTCTTGTTGGCGCTCTTGTTGGAGTTGTCTTTGGTATCCTCCAGATCATTGGAGATCTCAATGTCCGTGTATGATACTTCAAACTCATTTCGCATGAGTCTTTCAGCTGTTGTGATCCACTCGGCCTCCCAGTCTATCTTCTTGAAGTATGTGAGCTTGTGGCGAGGATGGAGGACTCTCCGGGCCAGGCCAAAGGGTGAGTAAATTAGTACACAACAAGCCAACAACAAATTGCAGTAGTCTATGTGGCTAAGCCCCTAGAGTTACAAATCACGTGCTTAAGTTAGTACAGGTCGAGCTATGGATATGGGTCAATTAGGCATGGGCCCAAAGTTTGCATACAATTCTTGTACCCGTACCTGTACGTGTTTGGTACCTGTACTTGACCCCCACAGTTTACCCATACTCTAATATCAAGTGAATACAGCTATTAAATAGAACAGGCTACTGGCAGTCTTGTCCTGATTGGAATCCCTTTAACATCTAGTTTACTCTAATTGTCATCTTTGTATTGGTGTGCTAGACTCACTCAGGCCTAGTGGTAGTGGTATTGAGGTATTGCATTTAACAAATATATCAATTCAAACAGTGACTCTGTTCTCTGAAAAATATAATGCCAGGACACATCTAAGGATAAGACATGCCCTCTACAAGCCTAATATCCCAGCTTACACTGGCAAGATCATGCTTGTTAAAAAGAAAACATTGCACCATTTTCCTTGACCCTGATAGTTGTTCACTAAAATACAATCATGACTCATGCACATCAACCAACATCTCTGCCACAATGACTTTGAAAACTTTATTGACCAAGATGACCAGCTATATATATCATAATGAACATCCAGAAAGGCATCATACTATGTATCACAGTAGTG
>JBBPPC010000575.1:0-15649 GCA_038091775.1 Leccinum olivaceopallidum | reverse complement strand
CAACGACCCTACACGTCATCGAGACGGAAATGGAGAAACTAAAGCGGGAGAGGGCCCTTGGGACACAGGAACGGGAAGTTCAGAAGGCGGTTGACTTTGTGCAGAATCTACGCACTGCATGGCACAATCCAACAAAGAAATCCAACAAGAAAGAGAAACCTCTCCTCGATGACGGTGTCATATTGGCACTCCGTTCTTTGGTGGACGTAAGTAGTACTACTAGGCCTCTCTGCCAGGTTACACTAATTCTGTGGAAAGGCATTGAACATAAATGCATATCGACAGAGGAAGATGGACGCACTGCCAACGGTGGAAGACTCTATCTCAATCGATCCCATCACAGCGACAACGTCACACGAACGGCTGTATGTTAAGATCCGCAACGAGACGGTCCGCCAAGGTGACAGCGAGCGATTCACTATGGGTTCTGGCAACAAGAGGATCCATCAAACCGGCTTTCCTACGAAGGCGGAATCAGTGCAACATCTGAAGAACCTGAGACAAACCTATGCCGAATGGTTGAAGGATCGTGACCTGAAAGATAAGGAATTCAAGTTCGAGAGGACTCGGGTGCCCTTGGTTGAGTCTACTCGATCAAAAGATCAGGTTGTCAGCGAAAAGGATACCGACAAGAGTGATGTCAATAATGACTTGGTGCGTTTCATGCTTGATATGTATGACACTGTGTGTGATACTGAATACCGCATTTCACCACCAGGATAAAATGCGGGATAGCATCATAGTCGATGCATCGGGAAGTCGGACCAATAACTCGGATGCAGTCACTCTTGATATCGGTGGAACAGGCCTGTCCCACAACCAATTGGGACAAGACATCATTGATGCCGATGGTCCCCTCAGAGTCGACAGCGATACCAGTCGAAAAGTCCTCTCTTGTGACCGATGGAGCCATGACATGGTTGACGATGATGGTCCTCCAGGAGTCGATCTTGATGCTTGTGGAACAGGCCTGTCTTGCGACCGATGGGGACAAGATACTGCTGATAAAGATGGTCCTGAAGGAACAGGTTTGGTCGACCAGGAAGATAATATGGACGACGAGGACGACAAGACCGATCGAGTCACCTCCATCAAGGGGCGCCATATGCCATCGCCAACATCATCCATTGTGTCACTCACATCTTCTGTCGTGGAAGTATCCTCACCACCACGCACGAAATCAAGAAAACGGCAGCGTACAAATACCAATGCCTCTGCGGCATCGAGGGAGGGCAGAGCTAGTACTGTCACGTCTCCGATATCAAGTGAGTCTCATCACAACATATAATAGACTTTCACTTCAATCGCTGACCTGTGTGGATCAGAGCGTGTTCTGAAAAGACAGAAAGCAACCACCCTGGACCAGGATTCACCTCCCCAGTACCAGTCTTTCTCTTACACTAACACTTCTGGCGCGGTAGAGAACTTGGCGGCAGATTATGACTCAGATGTAGATAGACTAGTGTGATGTACCTATATAGTATACATCTGTGTTGTCTGTTTCAACTTTTGTGTCACAACATTGCTCAGTATCGAGTTGTGTTGTTCAGCATACCCAACATGATGGTCGCATCAGAAACATTGCTGAATTCAATCATCCATCGGATTCTAACCTCATTCAGTAAAATTGGCCAGATCTAAAGAATTACCGGGCGAAGGAGGAGTGTGAATTGAGTGTGAATTTGGGCCGACGCTTATTTCGGTAATATCGCTCTTTTCGCTCTTTTCGGTTATTTCAGTAATCCATTCAGTTTTTCGGTTATTTCGCCAAGGCCACGTGTGCCACATGGCACCTGTCGCAGTGTCGCCCACAGTGTCAAGTCGCGGCGTGCGCATTACATAAGCATTCTGTGTTCTCCCTTCTCCAGGTGTAACTGTGTAGTAGATACTCATTCTGTACTCAATAAAATCCGAAGAATTTCGGAAAAAATAGGGCTTGGTCATAAATCGAATCTGTATGACTTTGAAACCTCAAATAATAGCACTGAGCATCAAAAATTGCGAATCTGACACCAGATCAGGTATAAATCCACTCATTCTGTACTCAGATAAATCTTGACATTTTCAGAAAAAATATGAAGTGGTCAGCAATTAAATTTGTGTGAGTTTGGTACTTTAAATTGTCAGTTTCTGGTTTGATGCTGATCTGATACCATGTAGTAGATACAAATCCACTCATTCTGTAGTCAAATAAATCTGGAAATCTTCGGAAAAAATACTCTACATTCTTACATAGGGTTAGAGTGAGGTCAGAGCAACACAGAACATGTCAGAATACCATTTCATCATTACATGATTATTATCTTTTTCAGAAATTAAGAAAAATCTGAAAAAATGAGAAAGAATTGAATCTTATGTCGTGATACATGACAGACAAATTGAATGACTCGGAAATGATAAAATACATAGTGCCATTACTGTTTTGGATTTTCCCATTTTGCCTCTCTTCCACTCTCCTGATTGTCCTTGAAATGGCACAGTAACATACAAAGCCTGTATAGTGGACAAAAGAATAGACTGCCAGTGGGAGGATGGGTCAGTTGAACAGCATAAGTGCAGGATGGTGCATGCACCTGGGCCATTACATTTACAACTTGAAGCACAATTTTGCACAATTTTGAATGTGAAGAGGTATCCAATTGATTGGAATATATTGCAGGCAATTTAAAATATATTTCTGTTAATTTTAAGGGATAAAGCCCTTCACTACAAACTAGGATTGTTTGGGCCGAAGGTCCAAACCTAACGGGTAAAACGCCTCGTATAAGAATATTCAGCAACTTGAATGACATCACTATTTCACACATCCATCTCTCGCTTGCATACATCAGGGAGAAAAGTCACCTTCCTTCAATGAATCTATAATGTCTTTTCAAAAATGGTACATAGTACTTGCAGATCTCAGTAGGTGCTTAATAAATACCTCATGATGTTTGGCTTGAATACTCTGGCAGAAAAGATGTGATGTCGAAGGTTCAGATTAATGAATTACCAGGTATGCTATCGATGTTCACTCAAATCGGTACCTCTTAAGACCAATGTCTTTCTAGACCGCACAGCGGAAGTGACTCACTATTTCAACTGGTGGTATCTGAATTATTGGACTATTGAGATATATTAATAAGAGGAGTGAAGTCCCTTCAGACTCCAGAGTCCTGCATCACTAAAAGTACAGAAATGTTATATACCCCTTATATGGTATCTCATTCGCATAAATTGTATAATGGATTATAAAGGTTAGTACGAAGGACAATTCGTGTCGTGATGATGCAGGTACACCAGACGTGTCATTTCTCCAAGTGTCTGCGGTATTTGTCAGAGTTTGATACATCAGCCATTGCTAAGCATACGATGATCATATTATACAGGTCAACTTGACAGGCAAGATGTATATTATATATTTGAGTGGACAATAAAAACTTTCCCGGGTTTCTTTATTCCTGCTTTCATGGAATTTGCCATTTGTCCAATGTGTCCGCCATTACTCTCAGAACGAGTCATGTTGGCCATACTCAAATCTCTGATTTCCTTTATGCCAATTCCAAACTCGTACAATCTTTACCACAGAATCAGATATAGTAATCCCAATATGATCCATTGCAGCGTAAAACTATTTGGCAATATTAATGTCTGTACGTACACCAGTGGTAGCCCTGCGTCCTACTAAGTAACTAGTAACTACACGAGAGTGAAACAATGTACAGAAATCCTCGATCAATATAGCTACAATCTGAAAGCCAATGTGGCCAATATTCACCGTGGCCTGGACCCTAAAGCTGTTTGACAAGGCAAACTATCACTGCGCGCGAATCAACTCGGGTTCCAGGAAAATCCAGTGACTGCTGGAAGATGTAGGCAAGCTAGGACACCATCCACAACCACATGATGCGGCGCAGACGGTCCTGTGTATGCCAGTGTGGGCATTGGGCAGCAGTGGTGGGCAGGAAAGAACAGTGAAGAGCAGAGAAGAAAAATGGGGTAGCTACTTATATGTCGTCGCTTAGTATTCGGCATAACAGTATGGAACAAAGAAAGAAAAACAAGTTTGACAGGTGGCTGATGGTGTCTGGCCCAGGTGTCCTGCATAACATACTTAGTTCGAGAAATTTAAGTCAACTTATTACGTAATCATTACCCCAAGCATACATGACCATAGGAAACCTTGCCTTTTCGTTTTCGAGCGCACTGCATGCGCCAGCAGGGCTCCACATGCGGTGGTTGTGGCGTAACTTAAAGTGCTGCCAAAGTGGTGTAAAGTGGGTGTAAAGTGGGCGTACAGTAGCAGTAAAGCGTGTAAAGTGAAGTGAGGCGAAGAATTTAGTTAAATCCAGCTTAAATTTAGTCTCTGATTGGCTGGAGCGGCATCATGATGTGGGGCCAGGGACACTTGGAACCAATGGTCGGCAAAGCGCACGACGCATGGCGACAGCCCGAACCCCACCACACGCTCTCCACCATCCAGCGTGATAGACAATTCATTTTTTCTGCGTCTGCGCGCTGTCGTGCGCCTGCTGCGAGTTATTTCTCGTCGATCTCAGCCGTTCCTGTGTCCCTACGTTGAGACTGGACCCGCACGCCTCCCGCCTGACCTTTCCTTGTGCCGGGCAAGGCACCCCGGCTGTGCTTTGCTGGACTCTTCCCACGGCCGGTTTGATTTAACATAAACTTTTCCGATTATCTATACTTAACCTCCGAGTCTCCGACCAGGATGCACTGCGCACGTGCAAGTGGTAAGCATCCACGTTGAATGTGTCGCCTCCTCCTTCGCTCACCTACACAGAACTGACGACACGCAACAGCATGCCACCACGACGTGACGACGACAGCAACAACAACAACAACAACAAAATGGACAACGCCGCGCTAGTATACCCGCTCGACGTGACCACGAGCACCGCGGTCGCCTCCCCATTGCCGTTGTCCTTGTTGCGTCGTCACCCTCCCTGTCCTCCCCCTGTCCTTTCACCCCAGCGTGCAGAACTCACATATGCTGATGTTTCTGTTGCTGCTCCCCTCGCCCTCGCCCTCGCACCTCCCAACGCTAGGTAACGACAACAACAACAGGTACCACACGACGACAATGAGCACACGTACCCTCGAGGTGACGACACGACGACGCGGCGTGCTGGCAGCACCATGCGACTTGATGATGACGACTTGAATGTGCCACACGACAACAGTGCGACAACATGCCATGACTCAACGATCACATTCGTTGTATCGTGGTGTGTCGCCACCTTGTTTACCTCCTGCATCACAGGTAGGCAAGAGCACGGGTGACCCGCGAACTTCCCACGTTACCCGCACCCTCATCCGCGACTAACCCGTAGACAAACCCATGCAGGGACCAATGCGACCCGAAAATGACGACGCATCATCGTCGCCGTTGTTGCCCTTGCTCTACCCCCTCCCACTCGCCCCACCCTCCATCAGGTAAATTTAGTTAAGATGATATATATACCTTCATCCATGATATCTAACCTTACAAGTCATATCATGATGATTAATAAATTTGTCATGCTATATAATGACCAGGATTGTTGGCAGCATCAATCAGACCCATGGCAGCAGTGGACTTGTGACAATATTCATCTATTAGACATGGCTTGTCTATTGCATCAAATAGTCTGGTATGTTGTAATAAATGTTATGTCTCCCTGTTAGACATGAGCTATCTATTCCATCATATAGTCTAGGCTTGCAAGAGATGCCTCGTCTATCTGTTGGGTACAAATTATTTCAAATGCCAGCAAGTGATTTATGAACATGAATATCTGTTGGATATGAATTATCAGATGTATTAGGAAGTCCAATCTCACAATGAATGCCCATAGTAAATTTATGCACATGGATACCTATTCAGGCATGAATTATCTGATTTATCAGGTTGTCCAATCTCACAATGAATGCCAGTAGTGAATCTATGGACATGAATCTCTGTTAGACTTATGTTATCTGATGTATCAGATAGCCCAATCTCACAATAAATGCCAGTAGTGAATCTATGGACATGAATCTCTGTTAGACTTATGTTATCTGTTATGTCATGCAGTCTAGACTTGTAACAAATGCCTGCTATTGATTTATGGACATGGATTACCTACTACATATCAATTACCTTAGAATGCCAGTAGATGATTTATGAACATTCAGTTAGATACAATATTAGAATCTCATATGGATCAAGCAAATTGTTAGATTGCAACATATATTGGAATGACGACAAATGAAGGCACACGAAATCCAATTTATTCACAATCTATTCAATAGTACTTGAATTTCCATTTGTACAACAGCAACAAAAGTCCAAATAATGCACAAACCACAGTGCTAGTTCCTGAAGAACCTTGGTAACCAAGTAACTAAGTTAGCATGAAGACAATTTGCCATTAAGGAGTCTTGAATCTTCCAAACATTCAAGACACTGGCATCCAAATTTGCATCCACTTCATGCTGAGCAGGATAGAATTTCAACTGTGACCGCAGACAAAAAATCAAATTGCCCTTTTGTGCATTAGACCTTGTTGTCACCATTGAGATCCTCATTGGCCTCCATAATAACGCGAGGATTGGGTGCTATGGTCGAAGGAAGTGGACATGGTAGTGGGGAAAACATACCAGCCTATCAGTATCGTGGGAGTGGACGAGGCAATGGCAGACCATGCCGCTGTGACACAAGGTTCAGTTTCAGAGAAGTATCATAGAACAACTTTACTAACCTCCACTCCGATTGTGACTTCAGACAATGACAGAGAAAAACAACCGTGAAATAATCATAAGAGCTACATTGTCAATTATTTACCAACTCACCCTCTTGAAGTGATAATAGTGACACTGACACGATGGACCTTTCAACAATAACCACCTCGAAAATTTTCACCAACCACTGGGGTAACCTCTGATACCGACGAGGAAGACATGGAACATCAAGTATGGCAAAGCTGCAACCTGTAAGTACGACAAAACCCGTATGAAACCATCTGACCTCGCAAGCATCAATAAGAAAGCCAAGCATTTGCGATGGGGGCGGACAGGACGCATTGGTAAACAGTCAATCGTCGATTCGCCCACAGGATAGCTAAGTTACTAGAGACCGGAGTTTTAGTGGGGTCAGCACCGCAAGCACGACGCACATGATACATACAGTTATTTCTGAATGCCTCACTGCAAACGCTGTCCGGGCCGGCAGTCAACAATTCGTCCACAGGATAGGCCAAGTTACTAGTAGAGACCAGAGTTCATGGGGGTCAGCACCGCAAGCACAACGCAGATGATACATACAGCGGTTTCTAACACCCCATTTGCAGAGCATTCGCCTGCAAACGCTGCCCGGGCGAGTGAGAATGACTTGTTTGGGTGTAGAGTGATAGAAGGTTGAAGGTAGACTCGGAGGATGAGTCGAAAAGACAAAGATAATTGTCACAAACCCGTGCGGCCTTAAATATGCGGATGCTTAGCAGTGTGTGACATGCGTCACAGTATCAGTGGACGTCGTATCACGTGCGTATCGCCAAGACTATGGAAAGCCAGACGTTTATGCCAATTTGAATTTATATAATCAGTATATGGGACTCTGGATACCTCCAGCCCACGATCACCAAGTCAAATGTGTGCGATGTCAAAAAATGAAGTGCACAATTCAAAATAGACTAGTAGATATAGTACAACTTATGTAGTTTGGCTATTCTCGTGATCATGGTCCGTCCTCGTTGTTTCGCCATGACCCATTGTCGTCGCACGGTCACGGTGCTGCCCTCGTCGTCTCATCATTTCGCCATGACGCAATGTCGACATCATTGCTGTTGCAATGCTGCCGTGTCGGTGTCGTGGTCGTAGTCGCGGTACCACGGTGTCACTGACGACGTGATGACATCTGTGAGAGGGGAACACAGACGAGTGATCTGAGTCCAGAAGACACCGTTCGGACCTAGAGAGAAGATGGACGCACAGCAAGTGCCCCGCGATCAAAGTAATACAGATATTGATCCCTCGGAGTCGAGCATGTCACAGTATATCTGAATGAACCGTGATAATCTTGCGATCCACAACGACTTTTGCAAAACATTCCAGCACTCGTTTGCTGTCCTGGTGTTGGTACTGCCAGTGCCGACAACCCGTCAGTCACAATCGACAGCGCGAACGCACAACCCGATGCTCACGCCGTGCCACCCTCGCCGTCCTCGTCACTTGCTGTTGCAACGCCGCTGTGTTGTGGTTGTGGTTGTGGTTGTGGTTGTGGTTGTGGTTGTGGTTGTGGTCACGGTACGGCAATGTCGCTGACGCCGTGCTGTCTCCCCCTCCTCCGAGCCTGTCCTCGTCGCGGGTGTCAGTATGGACGGGTCGCCGTTGTCGTCAAGTTGGCGTCATCACGGTTCATCGTCACGTCATTGGCATGTTTACAGGAGATGGAGAGGGGGAGAGAGTGGACCGGGAGAGAGGAGGGAGGGGGAGGGGGAGAGAAGGAGAAGGGGAGGGAAGAAGGGAGGGGATGCGCACCGGTCATCGTCGTCCAACCATTATCGTTGCGTCGTCGGCGTGTGTGCAGGAGAGGGAGAGGGAGGAGGGGTTTGGACCACTGAATACCTTGAGTCTCGCCATGCGACAGTCGCGTAGCTTGTTCTTTAGTAACATGCCAGAGACAGCGTGATAGATGATCTGGAAGAGAAAAGCACACCCAACTCCAAATTTATGAACTCCAGGTAGTGTTTGAAAGTCCGGTCCGGTCCGGTCTTTTGCCTTTTTTGGAAAAGACTGCCAGGACCCAGACCGGTCCTAGAAATTTTCTGATATGAAAAAAACCGGACCAAGACCAAAAAAGACTGATTTTCGGTCTTTTTCGGTCTTTTACCGGTCCGGTTGCGGTCCAAAACCGGTCTTTGTATGGTCCAAAATTAGAACACACTTTTAGCTTTCTACTGATATTTTTTTTATGTAAATCGGTTCACACGCGATGGAGATATGATTATTTTAAGATTTAATGCAATATGGCTCTTTAGACAGCTTGAAAGATCAATCAGAACGCTGTCCGCAAGCGATCGGGGGGCTTAGCGGTGGCTGTACCGAATGTACATACAGCCCCTATCTAATTTTAGAGCCAATAATAATGTAAATCGGTCCATATCCGGGTGAGATCTGACCAATCTCGACCTTGATGTCGATATATTGGTATAAATAGCATAACTAACTCAAAATAAATCGTAAAAATATGAGAAAATCAGGATAAATACTTCAATATATGTACAAATAGGGGGCAACATCGGTCCCCCCAAAAGACCGGTTGCGACCGGTCTTTAACCGGTCTTTTTATTTTTGAGAAATGAAAAGACTGAGACCGAGACCAAGTGAAACTAGGAAAGACCGGACCGAAAAAATCGGTCTTTTTTGGTCCGGTCCGGTCCGGTCCTCGGTCTTTCGTCGGTCCTAGGACTAGACCTTCGAACACTAACTCCAGGCAGAAAGGGAGTGTACCTCGTTCGGCTTCTTCTCCATCATGGTTTGATACGGGGTTTCTTTGAGACCACCTGGATACATGGAATGTTTTCGGTACACAAGTTGCTCGTCTTTCCTTCCCGACACCGTGACCTTGATATTCCGTGCGTTGGTACATAACGATAATGTAGTCACCACAATCCACTGGAAAATAATCAAACCAAATACAAAGGGCTAGCAATAAAAGCACCTACTACCCTTGTCATATATTGGCTTGTGCTTGCCCATGAGCACAAGCGCTATCTTCTCCGCAAGTTTTCCTAGAACCCTGTCCAATGCGTTGACATGGTGCCATACCCGAGCATATGCAAGTGCAGTCTGTTATTTTCGAAAGAGTAAGCACCATTCTCAGCAGACTTGGCAAAAAGGTGCTGTACATTACCAACAGTCTGCAACATTCTCACTGGCAAGCCTTCTCCTCGTCCAATATTATGTCTGAGTGTGAATGGAAGAGAACGGACACGTGATCTATGAAGATGTGCCTTTGATTAGGTAATAAAAAAACCCTAATACGACTAACCCGGAGTCCCGGACAACTAAGTACTTAGCAACAAACTGATCTAACTAGATTCTAATGCCCTTTCCACCGTTTGGAATTTACTGAGGATGGTCATGTCTACATGTACGAATCAATCCATCTGAAATGTCTGACTGAGCAAATGTCAAAGATTCCAATGAATCATATCAAATACAGATACTACGACATGTTGTACATATATTCGTTATCCTTCGACATGAACAGGAGGGATTATTCATGTTAGTAGACCTAGGCCTTTCTCAAAGCTTTGATCGACTCAGCCCCCTAAACGTGGCAATAGTCAGCACCATATCGTATACATAGTCGAGACACATGGCTCGCCTTTTCTAAATTCTCCAATGGCATATGCAGTGTCGAGAAAATGCGCAGCGAGATGCACTGGTGCAATCGACGTATCCACTACGCGTACATTTTTCGTGCCACTGTTCGCATTTGTGATCGTGATTCGTCAATACTAAAAGAAACACACCATTTGCAGTTATGCAACTTACTAGACGCGCAGCTTGTTGTTAACGACGCCGCCAAACGACCTTGGCGCCATTGTTGTAGTGCCTGAGCTTTCCGTCAGAGACAACAAGGGGAATGAAACCGAAGAAGACAATGTACCAATGGGGTCCTGCATAGAGGAAACGTGGTTGCTTACAAACTTCTCAAAGTCATCATATGTTTGGACCTCTGGTCCAGGTGTGCTCAGTGCAACAATGATGTCTTTCAGTGGTGCCGTCTCAGAGAGCTTGCGCATGAATTGCGCAGCCTTCGTCAAGATCTTGACGTTTTAGGTTCGTGCCATGTCAAAACTTGGAACGAGGTATAGAAAAAAGTCATATCTACCATATTTATTATCCAGATACTGTGAATCAATGTTAGGAGGGGGGGGTGAGAGGGTTGTAAGATGAAATATGCTGAAAAGGGTGTGTTATGCTCGTAGGCATGATTAGAGTATCGGATGGGGCTCACTGCTGAACTGCGCGCGACAGGATGCTAGTCCAAAAGCACATGTAAGTTGATGCAGCAGAATTTGTGAAAACAGTATTCATGTTCATGCACAGGTAGGCACACCATCAGACTAATATAAGATGCATTCTCCTTCGGCTTGGAAGTAAAGACCTTCGGGACCATGATAAGTTTCATATTGCCTACCCCACTGTGGTCGAGGTATTTCCTCTGAATTTCCAGCTGTTTCTTGTGGAGAGGGTTGCTCGATCGGGAAATTTCATCGTCCAGTTTTTTCTTCAATTCATCCACTTCCTCTGGGAACAAGAATTTCTCAAGCTTGATGAAACCATATGCCCAACTGTTTCGTAGGCACCCATCCGCTTGGTGCGGCTAGCGAAAGTGCCGAGTTAGCGTGGAATTTGACCAGTGATCACAGAAACCTCACTATTCTTTCTCTTGCTCCGCTTTATATTGAGGATTGTTGTTTTGCAGACGATCCACGGGAATTCAAAATCTAAGCGCCTCAGTGCCAGTTATGTGACAAAAAACAGAAGCTTACCGAAAGTGAAAATGCCGTCCTTGACGACAAAGTCGGAGACCACATAAGGATGTTCTTGCAGGTTCTCGCCGACAGCAAGATTGGCTGCTAAGTTGCATTTCCGGACATTCAAAGCTTTATTCGACTCACCAGCAGAAACGACTATTGCCTTGTTGACTTTCACTGGCAAGTCAAAGGGGAACACCGGAGTCACCAGGAACTTCCAATCAACCCCCCCAATGCATGCCAATACCCGAGTGCCGTCGTCGCGTCAGTTGTCTTCGTCGTCCTCGCATCGTGGGGACGTGCTGGTGCGCTGTTGTGAGTCTTGTGACACGGTCTCGTCGTCGTGGTAGTATACTATTGCGCCGTCCACGCTGTTGTGCCATCACCACGTCTGTCGTCGCCATGTCTTGGTGCAGCGGCGTCGCATTCGTTCAAGCGCTGCTTCTGTCGCACACCGTTGCACTGCTGTCGGTGCCGTGTGGACGAGGGAGAGAGAGAGAGTGAGGGAGACGACGGGGTGAGGTTGCAAAGTGAAGATCCGCGGGTAGACGGTCACGGTGCGGCTTGGGGTTGGGATACCCAGGGGGTATGCCTGTGTCATTCCCTAGACATCATGGCCAGCGAAGATGAGCAGTGCGATGAGAATGATGATGGCATGGATAGTGCGCAGAGGGATGATTGGGTATGATATCGTTTAGATATCGTTTTTTTGGTCGTGGTTCAAGTGGTGGAATTCGCGCGATACTTGACTGTACGCACACCATTCATAACCAGTTATCGTGAGTGAGGGATACGTGTTCAAATGAATGCGATGGTAAGTATATTAGTGTGTACTTGATGTTTTGATGTGATAAGCCACAAGGTCTATGAAGATGCTCCACGAAATAAAGCTCCAAGTGATAGATGTCCTCACCTCAATCTACTTCTTTGCCTGAGGCATCGTCTTTTTACAAGCCTCCTCGATCTCTGTCTGAACGTGCGGTAGCACTGGCATGTGAGTCTATCAAGCACTATCAGTGCTCCACAAGGTTCGAAAGAAGAAAAAATGGAGTACACACCAGATACTCCATACTAAACTCCCTCAGGCTGTTGCCCTGCATCACCCCACGCAACTGATTCGAATATCCAAACATGTCGTTCAACGACACCTCAGCCGTATACGTAAACTCTTCGTCCCGCACTTCACTGACCAGAATCGTCCCGCACTGCGCGTTCAAGCTCCCAATCACAACGGCCTGCCAGTGGGACTCCCCCGGCGCCACAACCTCCACTGTCATGATTGGTTCCAAGATGACCGGCTTCATCTTTGCATAGATCTCCCGGAACGCAAGATCGGAGGAATCAATGACGTGGTATGAACCGTCTTGGAGGACCATCTGTGCACCCACAATCGGGTTCCCCGAAAGCGTGCCCTTTTCGAGCACTTTGAACCAACCCTATTATAACGTACAAGAAGTTGAGCATCGCGATTCGAGCACTTTGCTGGAGGAACACGACAACGCATCTTTTCACATGCAGGAATGTAATTGTGTGGGATGTTTCCTCCCATGACGGTGCTTACAAACTGCCTGCCCTGCCCGTTTTCTGGATGGGCTCTACATGCCCGATCACTCGAGCGAATTGACCAGCACCACCGGTTTGTTTCTTATGCATATGCCAGTGGTAGAACTCGGCACGGTCTGTGATCGTCTCGCGGTAGGCGATGCGGGGTTTACCACTTGAAACGACAACGCCATACTCACGACGCATCCGTTCAATGTAGATCTCGAGGTGCAGTTCAACCATACCAGAAATGATAGTCTGACACACGAATGAGACAGAGGAGTCAAGACAGGGAATAGGACATACCTCTTTGCTCTCGGAATCGATGAGCACCCTGAAAGTAGGGTCTTCTTTCTGGAATCGGTTGAGAGCACGAGAAAAGTTGGGTGTTTCTTGTCCTTGAGGCTTGATCGCCAACGAGATGACAGGCTCAGGTACAAACATAGAATGTCTGCATAATTATAAGAGTCCAATTTGCCACTTCGGAAGGAAACATACCATAGAGAAACTGGATGAGCCACTGGCCGTGAAGGTGTCACCAGAAGAACACTCGACCCCAAAAACAGCGCAAATTTCGCCAGAGCCAATGGAATCAATATCCTGGGATGGTTGAGCATGCGAACAGGACTGACCAACAGACTACCGACCTCCATCTCGTTGCTGTGCATACGAACCAAACGGACCTTCTTGTCCATACGAGCATTGAAGATAAAGGAGCCTTTCTTCAAAGTACCCTGATATACCCGCATATATGTCAATTGACCAAACCGCCCTTCCTCCAATTTGAAGGCCAAAGCAACAAGGGGGGCTTGGGAGGCAGGGACAAGCAGGACCGGAGGAGAACCATGTGGCAATCTTGTATCATGAGCAGTGACGACCGACTCAGCAGGGTTAGCAAGGTAAGCACAAACACCGTCCAACATGGGTTGCACAGCGGTGTTGTTGATAGCTGAACCAAGGAAGACAGGGGAAAATTTGAGACCGACAGTTGTGCGGCAGATGGCATCAGAGATCTGTTGAGCAGAGGGTGTTTCATCGACAAGAACCATGTCAGCAATTTCATCATCCACGTCGGCGAGTTGTTCAATGAGCTCGGCACGTCTCTCCTTGGCAAGATCGACGACAGAATCAGGGATCTCATCCGATTCCATAACTTTGATCCTTGAATGCAGGTGCAAGTGAGCTTAAAAGTGGAAGAAATGAATCAAATCAAAGTACCCTTTCTCACCCTCATTATAAATTGCCTTCCAACGAACCAGATCTACGACACCCTTGAGCCCATCTTCGATACCAATTGGAACCAGCCGCTGCGGTAATCTTTAACTTGAACCGAATCTGATTGATTACTCTCCAGGGATCACCGGACTTTCAGGTGAAATTGTGTCTGGTCAGAAATCGTTGAAAAGTTCAAATTATTGCCGATTTCTTGCTGATTTCTTGCCAAAAATACACTGAGCGATTTATTGTCAGAAAGATGCCATTTTCAACGATGAATGTCAGGGAGAAATTTGCGTGTTGTTTACAAATATGCACATAATGCCTAATATGGCATACTACCCCTGCTTGTATGCTGTCGCGCTCGCTCGTCCTCCCCGCACACACACATAGACTCGGACCAGCTCTTTGCACCAGCTCCTCCACAGCACCCAGACCCTCCTGATAAAGACTACTGTGAATTTGCACGCCGGAGATGAATGGTCCACGTACTACCACGAGCCAAGGGTGGAACGGTCCGAATGGAGCACCGAAGTCTTCCAATAGCCTGAGCAAGCGCAAACGCGATCCAAATGCCGATTCCAACTTCTTGACCGAACCCAAGCGCGTACTGGTTGCAGGAGGTGGAGCTTCTAGGTATAAGAATCCGTTCTCGAAGAGACTCGGACCCGGCCCTGCAGTAAGTGCAGCTCAAACGGGCACACCCGAGCCCTCGACGGCGGCTCACCTGGTTCCTTCGGGTGCGGTCCTTCCACATCCCCCTCGATCGAATGCGACTCCTGGAAGACCTGAAACTAGTCTTGAAGAACTGACTCCAATGGATCCGAACATCGATCCTGCTTTAGCTGAAGTGGATGTGGAAGTCCGTGCCAATAACATGGCACACGCTCACAGAACAGATCCAAGGGCGTCGACACAGCTGCAGGCTTCCGATGGTGGTCCCGGTGATATTCAGAGTCGCCCTGTTGCTGCACCGGCGGCCCACCAGCGCTTCTCGCTCATTGCAAAGCCCGTCGACAAACTAGCTGCTTCGAAAGTCGTGAATGCGACCACTCCGAACGGACCTCCGAGCCGCAGCAATGTCAATTCACAATCCGTCTCGAATCCAAAGCCAGTCACCATACCTAGATGGTTAACCGATACCATTGCTCGCCTCGAAGAACAGACCCGGCAGTTGCAACAGGAACTTCGTGATACTTAGGGTTAGGTTAGTTTAGTTAGGTTTATTAGGTTTAGTTAGGTTTAGGGTTAGGTTAGTTAGGGTTAGTTAGTTAGTTAGGTTTAGTTAGGTTAGTTAGGTTAGTTAGGTTAGTTAGGTTAGTTAGGGTTAGTTAGGGTTAGGTTAGTTAGGTTAGTTAGGTTAGGTTAGTTAGGTTAGGTTAGTT
>JBBPPC010000574.1:0-15663 GCA_038091775.1 Leccinum olivaceopallidum | reverse complement strand
ATTCGCGAAGGACGAATTGGACCCATGACGCGATTCGATTAAAGTCTCCTTTGTCGCGTTCTCGGGGTGCAACGTTCATTCCCCATGGGTTCGTAACGACGACGTATACCTCGTCGGGAACGTCTGTGTAGGGCGGCCCCAACTTGGCTCTCCGAGGCATGATATTGGGGGACGAGAAAGGAGTGCCAGTGGCGAGTTATGTCGGAGATTCATAATCTCTTTTGATATGACGCCGACCACAAAGTAACGAGATTTCCTTTTTGTTTTATTCCAACTGACAAACGCATATATTCAGATCGTCGCAAAATGTGAGTATCGTGGAGGGTGTCGATGTACTGAGAATTCACTTTCCCTTAGAGCTCGGGGCGACATGGTCACCCACGCAAACGGCGCAAGATCGAATCTTTTTCCGACGCAACGACATCATTTCCCCGTAATACCACATCTGATCTACGCGAATTGGACAACCCCAACGAGCATCTGGATCTCGAGAGCTCCGAGATGAAGAATGGCGAGTCCATCGCAGCGCTAAGGAGAATGGTGCTCGGGAAAGTGGAATACAAGGCTTCCCAGACTGTGTGAGTAGCATTCACTTACACTTTGAATCATCTTATTGTTCTTTTGGAAGCCCTGGAAAGTACCTCGCGCTCGACTGTGAAATGGTCGGCGTCGGCATCGATGGGGAAGAGTCCTCTCTGGCGCGCGTTAGCATCGTCAACTACGCTGGCGCCGTCATTCTCGATGCCTTCGTACGACAGCGCGAACGAGTCGTCGACTATCGAACAAAGTGGAGTGGTATTCGAAGCGCGGACCTAGCTGGCTCTGGTATGTATTACATGAGAAAGCGGGCAGGGTTGATTAAAGTTCGCCCGTAGCTAAGCCATTCAACGAAGTACAGAAAACAGTAGCAGACATGATCAAGGACCGGATACTCGTTGGTCATGCTGTGTACAACGACCTCAAAGTATGTCCATCATGCATACATGGAGGATGCTCTTTACCACATCGTGCGCATATAGTCACTCTTGCTCTCCCACCCATCCCCGCAACTCCGTGATACCCAGTCGTTGGCGTATAAGCACCGCGTTGTCAAGTCTCGTCGTCCAGCTCTGCGTGTCCTTGTAAAGCAAGAACTCGATATTGTCATCCAGGGCGGCGAACACAGTAGTGTATGTCAAGTATTCTCCCTCTCTCGTATCCTCGTACGTCTGACGTTGGTCCATCGAACAGGTGACGGACGCGCGTGCTACAATGGCTATTTTCCGATTACATAAAAAACAGTGGGAAAGCGGCTTCAGACCAGTTCGCTCTCCTGCCCACCCGCCATCGAAAAGCAAGGGACAAGCTGGTGACGGGTCCACAAGTACAACACCTGTGTCTTCCAATTTGTCCAAGAAACGAAAACGCCCAGAACCGTCTGGGTATGATACCAACGTGTCCGAAGTGACGAGCTCTCCTTTGCATCCACGGGCGCAGTCGCCAATACAGCATATATCCACCTCACTCAAACATCGTAAGCAAAAAGGTATACCTGGACCGCCAGGGGGCTCGGAGTCACGCAAGGGGATTTCGTCGGGTATATCAACTATCGTCAGGAGGGCCGATGGAGGAAAGGAAATCCAGGGGAAAGGCGCGCGAACCAAGGATGGCGTCGGCGTCAAGGGTGGTGGTGTCAGAAGCAACTCCAAAGGTGGGAAGAACGCAGGAACCGGTGTTGAGAAGTGGTGGACGAGCTTGGGAGGGTATAAAAAAGGCAGCCTGTAATGGCACATCACGTTTGTCCGTAGATGATTTGCATATTTCTACCTGCACAGAAAGCTAGACTCACCATTTAGCAGCTGGATCTTAACAGTAATCCATCATCTCAAGAATACTGAATGCAAAATCTCGTTTGTTATTCTTCCTTCTTCCCTCAGGCCCTCGATCTGCAACTAGTGTCAATGCAAGCAGGATCGTACAACGCGCACATTGTCTTCGACAGAGACCCGAATCAATTCCAATACCAACCATGTCCAACCTTAGAAGTGACTCTGAACTCAGCGCTCTCCCACCACCCGACCGAATCCAAAATTTCAAAAACTCCTCCGACAGGCATCAAACCACATCGTTTGATGGTGAGTCGACATCGTGTCTCTTTACGCGTGGCAATGGCGTCGTAGAGATCTTGCAATTCAGCAACGGCTAGATTTGGGTCCAATCTCCCGCGCACTTGGAGGTTGGTCTGATGCAACTCAAGTTCCTCCAATGCCGGTACGAATATCTCGCCCGGACCTCTGTCGGCGCGACCATCCTGCAAGCTTGTGGGGTTATGAGAGGGGAGGGTGAGCTTGGAAGTTATGTTCGGCATTTCATATCGACCAGTGAATCTGATATGCCGCACATATGAGAGTGATGCCAACATGTCCCTCCAGAACTCGGGCTCGCGCGATGATCCCAGGAAATGAAAACTTTGAATGTTTGTCAAGGGGATTTGGCTACAGATTCCGCTCAAGATGGGAAAGTGAAAATTGTCCATCGGGGTGTCGTGGGGAGTGAAAATGACTTTGAGGGGAGCGTTATCATACGATCTGATGGCAAACAACGAGTCGCGGGAATAACATTCAACACGTTCTGACGTGCTGAAGGCGAGTGCGATCCGTTTCCGGCAACCAATGGTTAGCGAGCGAAATTTCGGAGAATTGGATTGGCTAATTCTTTGTCCGAGAAGAGATGCAAGTCGAACACAGTCATCAAGGGTGGAGACGTAGCTGGCTGTTAATTCCAGGTGGTCTTCCAGGTGGTCTTTTGTCCTCAGTGGGACGTCTACGCAAGATAACAATGCAGTAGCTGCTGAGAGTGGGGCCATCGTGATTGATATGTTAGAAAGGTGGGGAAGGCTGATCATTGGTGTAGCATTGAATTCCCCACTGAGCAGAAAATTACGGGCGCTAGGAAGGGAGCCCTCGACAGATAATTGTACGAGGTGGGGCATACGACGCAGCATGACAAGGAAGTTCGCCATTGTGTTTTTGTTGATGAGAATCCCAACCCAGGAGAGATGGAGGGTCGTCAAGTAACTTGGCCCGATTGCACACCATGGCATCTCGCAGGATTCTAACCTTAGCGTATGGAGTGCTGGAACGTTTTCTTCGAAAAGCAACCATAATTTCTCCATTGGTATCTTGCCAGCGAAGCATGATATTTCCAAATGTTGAAGGCAAGGGAGGCGCGTGGAGAGAAATCTGGATAGGATCTGATGGCCGGTTTCATTATGACCATCGTTGAGGTGAAGCTCTTGTATACGTTGTGAATGCATGATCGCCTGTTCCATGATGGACTCGAGCCTTAAGTTTTTCTCAGACCTTCGCACAAGCGCTGATCTTCAATGGTGCCGTCTGTGATCTAGCCAATAGCTCCTCTGTCCAGCGTTGTGATGTTGCCGGAATATAGCTCCAAAGAGTTGGGCAATTGAGAGCCACGTCCCGCCAGTAGCGGTAGACGTACGAAACATTGACCCAGCTGGGCGCAGTTGGAGTAGAACGACTATGAAGTTTCTCGTCGGTGTAGTAACGGTGAGCGATGCAAATGAATATGGATGCCAGTAGCTCGGCTGGAAGGCGGCGAGAGACGTCGGGCGGAGGGAGATGATAGTAGATCCATCTGGTCGCCAAGGCAAGAGTTATGGGATAACGGACAGGCTCTGGTCATAGATCAAAAGTGAGACTTGAACACTATGGAAGTTGCATAAGCATCATTCGATTGACAGATTAGTACTCGAAGAATTACTGGATTCGAATTGTGTTGAACGTTCTTGAAGTTGACCGTGAAGTTGAGACAGTTTGACCCCTATTCGGACAGAGTCTTGCCACAGCCACCGTTTCGCCTTCTCAGCCGTACCTCATGATGTCCGATTTTCACCTTCCAGGACCTCCTTGTCCAACAGCTTTGGAATGAGTGCGTACAACTTCGTTGCGTTTGCGGAAAAGTTACACCATATCAACTCATCCCCTCTGCTGCAGCTTTAGACCCGTCCATCGGGTTTCACGCTAGACTCCTCTTTTACATAACTTGGAATTTCTTTGGCGGCCTACTCCGATCTGTCTCTCTGTGTTTTTACTTCTGGTTGGTGGTGGCATACCGCCCCACGCCGAGTGTATGCCGAATGGAGAAGGCGGAGGCATTTAGATCGGAACCGCTCTTAGTACCTTCGAGAAAGGCGTGGTGTTCCACTTCGTATGTGTTCAGCTCTGTGGTCCTGAAAACAAACTAAATAACAATTGTAGATCCTTCCAACAGGATTCGTGAACTGGCATCCACGTAACCACACTGTCCTACCTAATCACGTATGAACAAGGAATGACAAACAAGGAATGACGACACATTTCCGTCTGTATGTCCAAGACAATGTGAGGATGACAAGGTGATCCGATGCTCAGATTCAAGAATGCGACGACATGTGTTTGAGTGAGTATTACCGCGATACTAGACGTCACAATCGCGCCCCACGCACGGAGATGAAGGGATCGAGTCGGATGCTCAGCGAGGCCGCAGATGCGCACATGGTTCGGTCAACGATATGACGGCGTGTTTGCAGGTGTAGGTTGTCTGGCTACATTGACGGTGGACACACTGTGGCAGAGACAGGGGGAGCAAGAACGAGATGGTGTGAGAGGCTCATTGTAGAGAGGAGGGCGGGTCTTGGAGATGGTGTGCGTGACCGCCTCTCGTCAATTTCGTCCTATTCCACGCCCGCCGCTCCCTCCTCCTGTGCTCAGCCAAGTGGAAAGCGGAGACGATCGACCGGCAGTCCCCTGCAGAGTATCACCAACGCCGACACCTCAACCCAAAGAAGAGGAGGTACGCGCGCGCGGAATATGAGAAGCGGTGAGTATATACCCCCTTCACTGGCGTATTCATGATGTCGTGTGACATGTCAGCTCGAGCCAACAAGTATCTTCACTTGGTATCAACCACCCTCGCAACACCCGTCCCACGCGACGTTCCTCAATCGGAAACCAGCGGAAGACGAAGTTGTCGCTTCCAATTCTCGATCGTCGTCACCACCTCCTTCCAAATTCATCGAGAAACTCGATTCATATGAATTGGGTAAGCGTTTTCATCGTCTCTCGTTGGTCTCGTTAATATTTCGTTTCCTGCTCGCGTGGACGAGGAATTCATCAACATAGTGTGTTTTCCTGGCGCCGCAGAGGAGGAAACAAAAGATGCGGCACGTATGCCATCCCAAACTGCCTCTCTTCCCGCAAGTTCGGGTTATCGACCCTCTACACAATTAGAAAATAAAATAAATGCATTTCTCCAGCAATGCACGACGGGCACTGTGACGACAGCATCACCATCTCCGGCGACCATTGTGAAATGAAGAGGATGTCTCTAGGTATGTTCATTTTCGACACCGCTGGGATGGAAATGGAGAGACTGGGACGCAGTGCTCGTAGCATCTCAAACCACTTGTCTAGCGAGTTCGGTCTCGGTGAAACTGGAAGATTAAGTAAATGCCTTCCTGCAGTGTACGATCATCGCGCCGTCGCCAGCGACCGTCAAGAGGGAATATGAGGAAGGTACGTTCATCCTTAACACCGCCAGAATGGAACCGGAAATATTGGGACGCGGTGCTCTTAGTATCCCACCCCACTTGCCTGTCAAGTACTCGATTCCATTGTTGTATCTTGTAATTGCTCAATTGACGCTGTACGAACACACGTTGCTGTCCTAATGCTAAAATGGAGACCGATCACAGATATTGGCTCAACTTACACGCTACCTCCATTTCGGGTTCATCAATTGCATCCAGGATCCTGCTACAACATTGCTTCATTCCTCGCAGCCGGGTTGTTGCACTGTCTTCACGGTCAATGTTAAAGAAGCAGTCGATAATCTTAGTTTCCCCGCTCGAACATGACTGCATGGGGCGAATATACAAGAACGCTTGTTCTCCGATCTGAAACGCGCCGCGAGCGATGGCTGTCATCGTCAATACGAACACATGTGCGACGCGCTCATTGGCTTTGACAGAAAACTGCTTCATATCCCATCAACATACATATCAAACATGAGAAGTAACTCTGAACTGATCACCCTCCCACCACCCGACCCGAGACTCCAAAGTTTTAATACCTTTGTCAGTCACTAAACGACATTCCTTGATGGTGAGTTGACATCTTGTCTCTTTGCGAGTGGCAATGGCGTCGTAGAGATCTTCCAAACCGGCAACGCATGGATTTGGGTTACTTCTACTTCTCCCACGCACTCTTTCGAGGGTGGTCTGTATCAACTCCAGTTCCTCCAATGCCGGTACAAATATCTCGCTTTGACTTCTGTCGGCACGACCATCCTGCCAGTTTCTTGTGAGAAGGTGAGAGGAGAGGGAGAGCAAGGAAGTTATATTTGGCATTTGATCGTGACTGAATCTGATATACCGCACGTCCGAGAGCGATGCCAACATGCCCCTCCAGAACTCGGGCTCGAGGGATGATTCGAGCGAATGAACACTTTGAATGTTTGTCAACGGAATTTGACTACAGATGCCGTTCCAAACGCGGTGATCAAGCGCGTCCATCGGAGTGTGGGTAGGACAGAAGCTGACTTTGAGGAGTGCGCTATCGTCCGACCCGATGGAAAAGAATGAGTCAGGGGAATGATATTCAACACGTTCTGACGTGCTGAAGGCGAGTGCGAGCCGCTTCCGGCTGCCAATGGTCAACGAGCGATACTTCGGAGATTCGGGTTGGCTAAATCTTTGTCCGAGAAGAGATGCCAGTCGAACGTAGTCATCAAGGGTGGATGCATAATGGGTGCATTTCAGGTAGACTTTCGTCTTCAGTGGGACTTTTACACAGGATAACAATGCGATAGCTGTTGAGACTGAAGTCATCACGATTGATATGTTCGAAAGGTGGGGAAGGTTGATCACTGGGGTAGCAAGGAGTTCTCCGTTGTACAGAAAATCAAGGGCATTCGGAAGGCAGCCGCCGTCGACACATAATTGTACGAGGTGTGGCATACGACGCAGCATGGCAAGGAAGCTCGCCATTGTGTTTTCGTGGATGGGGTTTCTAACGGAGGACAGATGGAGGGTCGTTAGGAAACTTGGCCCGATTGCATGCCATGGCATCCAACACCGATTTAACCTCAGCGTACGGAGAGCTGGAGTGTTTTCTTCGCAAAGTAACATGGATTTCCTCTCTGCTAAGTTGAAGTCCGATATTTCCAAATGTTGCAGGCAAGGGAGGTGCGTGAAAAGAAATTTGGAAAGGGCCTGATATTGATAGCCGGCATCCTGGCTGAGAATACTGGCATCGGTAAAGTAAAGCTTCTGTATACGTTGCGAATGGTTCATTACTTTCTCTATGATGGACAGAGCTCGGACCTTCATTCCCTGGCGAGTAGCAACTTGAATCGTGTTTGAAAGCACAGTAGGAACCTTCGTGCTGATCTTCAATGGTACCATGTGCGATCTAGCCAATAGCTCCTGCGTCCAACGTTGTGACGTTGCAGGGATATAGCTCCAAAATGTTGGGCAATTGAGAGCTACATCCCGCCAGTAGCGGCAGACGTATGAAACATTCACCCAGCTGGGTCCAGTTGGATTGAAATAGTGACATTGCTCGTCGGTGCAGGAGTCGCGAGCGATATGGATGAATATGGATGCCAGTAGCTCGGCTGGAAGACGGCAAGAAACGTGAGGGGAAGGGTGATTTCTCTGGTCGCCAAAGCCAGAGTTACTATGTGGCAACGGACTCGGTGGTCCAACCATCTCTTCATCCGCGCAGGGTCTGGTCATTGAGTTAACTTTAGTGTGACTCGAACGCTATGGAAGTGGTATAAGCGTTCGAATTAAGAGGACTAGTACTCGAAGAATTACTAGTTCGAATAATGTTTTGAATGTGTTGAAACACGAAGATCGCAAGAGTCAAGTAGTTGCCCCTATTCAAACACAAGCCTGAGACTATTGTTCTGCCACAGCCACCGTTTCGCCTTCACCGCTCTTGTTCCTCCTACGCCTCTTCGAGTCTCTGGCAGCCCTGCAACTTTCGCGAGTTCCCACTGAGTGCGTACAACTTCGACGCATCTCACAACATCTCAACTCCGTTTAAGATCGAGTCACCTGTCTCTCTGTCCTTTTGCTTCAGCTTGGTGGCGGTGGTATACTACTCCCCACGCCGAATGTATACCGAACGGAGAGGGCGGAGGCATTTATATCGGAACCGTACATTACTCTTAGTACCCTCGAGAAGGGCGTGGTGTTCTACCTCGTATGTGTTTTAGCTCTGTGGTCCTGAGAACAAGCTAAATAGCAATTGTAGATCCTTCCAACAGGATTCGTGAACTAGCATCTACGTAACCACACTGTCGTATCTAATCACGTACGGACAAGGAATGACGAACAAGGAATGACGACACGTTTCCGTTTGTGTTTCCAAGACGATGTGAAGACGACAAGGTGATCCGATGCTCAGATTCAAGAATGCGACGACATCATCACTGATCCTGAATGTTCTTTACCAACCCGATGGTGTGCGTGACTGCCGTACGGACGAATAATTATCGTGAGGCAGCCGACTCGGAAACTCTGGACGTCGCTCGCAAGAGGCCGAATTCCAGACTTCCGTCTCGGTTAAGGAACTCACTTGTGCCGGAGAGTGAATAAAGTCAGTGTGAGGAGGATTCTGAAAGACCCACTCAGATAAAATGGGATTCGAGGTTATGGTACCCTACGCACTATACTCAATAGATCTTGATTTGTACCGGCATCTCCGAGTCTAGGCCGAGCGTAGCTTGCTCGTGTTTGGTCCTAATGGATTAGCGACTGTATTCTGGCAGTACCGTTTACAAAGTTGTCACGGTTACTTACCTATCCGAGTCCGCGCCTTTCACTTGGACCACGTCCAACACGCCACCCAGTAATTCTTCCAGTAATTCTCGTAAACAAAACGCTGATCACTGATGCGGCCCGACTTCTACAGCGTCCTACTTTCTCCTCGTTGTCAATTCCGGTGCCACTAGCCTGAGGCCTGAGGGTGTCCGACACACGTCCCTCTATCGAGATTCAGCACACCTACCTCACTAAAAACATGGTCCTAGCCTCCACAGGTGAAGATATCGATGGACCAACCCCAGTGTTGTGCCCCCCCCGCAATGACACTCAGAGAAACTCCCTTTCCCCCGTTTCTCGTCTTCCAGCTGAGATACTTGCAATTATATTCATCTGTAATGCTCGCGACTCCTACATTGACAGGAAATCTGATTTCTGCCGGCCAACTGCACCTGATTGGATCAATGTTTCGCACGTCTGTCGCTATTGGCGAGATGTAGCTCTCAATTGCCCGACTTTTTGGACTTATGTTCCTGCAACGTCGCAACACTGGACACAGGAGCTATTGGCTAGATCACAGAAGGCACCCTTGAAGATCTACACAAGATTCATTCCTGGTCTTGATGTTGATTATGAAGATAGACTACCTCAAGTGTTGTCCGTCTTGGAACAGCTGATGAACGATTCACAACGCATAGAAGAACTGGACATCGATTTTGATATCAGCGGTAAGCAAAGCTGGTACTATCGAATCCTGTCCGACTTCCTTTCCTCGCCTCTCCCTTCCCTGCAACATTTGGCAATATCACACCTCGGGCTCAACTTATTAGAGGTGGAACCCCAGTCGTTGCCTTTCGAAGCAAACACTCCAGCCCTCCGTACATTGAGGTTAAGATGCTGTTCAGTTCCATGGTATTCACTCAGGCTGAGTGCGTTGACGACCCTCCATCTGGTCTTTGTTGAACCCCCCTTTCCCGAACTGGACATCAACATCATGATGGAATTCCTTGCCTTCCTGCGTTGTACGCCACACCTTGTAGATTTATATGTCCACTGGTCCCTTCCTAGTGCCCGTGGTTTTCTTTCCAGTGGAGAATGTGATGCTACCCCAAAGATAAACCTTTCGCGCCTCTCTGACGTGTCAATCGATGCCCCACTCTCGGCAGTTACCGCATTGCTGTCCTGCGTAGATATCCCATTGAGCACAAAAGTCGAACTGGAATGCGAACCCGAAGATGGCTCCACCCTTGATGATTACACTCGACTCGCGTCTCTTCTCGCGCAAAGAATTAACCCATACTCTCATCCGATACCCCCCGTTCCGAGATTTGATACGCTGGCCATTGACTTGGACGAGGACGAGACGCTTGCCTTCAGCTCGTCAGATAACGATGATGTCTACCTCAGGGTTGATTTGCACCTTCACGAAGTCACATTTGGCACAGTCGATCAGATCTTGAGCTACATCTGTCGCTCCATCCCCTTGACAAGTATTCGATGTTTCTATTTCAGCAGAACCCTGCCCATGCCGTCGTACTTTTGGAGGGACATATTGGCATCGCTTTCGAGTGTACAGCACATTAGACTCAGGGGAGGCTATATGCCTAGTATTGTTTCTATGATCTCTCACCCCTCTGACGATCATCCAGGAGACGAGGATCCCATTGATAGGGGTCAAACCGAGCTTGCACCGGCGTTGGAGGAACTGGAGTTACAAAATGTCGTCCTTTCAACAGCGCGAGGGACTGATTTGGAAAGTCTCTGCCGGGCCATTTCCACTCGTAAAGAGACCCGATGCAGGCTCACCATCACCGAATCTTGGGTACTGACTGACAATGGTTTCGAGGCTTTGGAGTTCAGGCTGGAATAGTCATTTCAAGGTCACTTCTAAACACCGTGCAATGTAGTCATCGTGGTAATTACCCAATCATACTAGTACTTTTTGTTTCAGACCATTAGGAAATTGAAAAGGTTCCATCGGCCCGGTAAGTGTGTTAGAATCTGCCGCCGCATGTCGTTTGGTCCGAAATTGTCTTCTAGGTTCAACGTTCCTTGTCGGACCTCCAATGACTCGATGCTCTCACTGGCAGTGAGGCGGTGTCTCCGCTGACTTCCACTTGGTCACACCACCTTCACACTCGTCGATGTCCTGGCAGGGTGAGTGAATGTGTCGATAAAAAACGAAAGGCGAATCCGAGTCTATTATTATCCCCATCAACAACTTCGGATCACTGTATCTGATTATTCTTTACTTGGGTTGCGTAGATATCCTCGACGTCGGTTTACTCCGATCGGGCAAGATCGCACAGGCCGCTATCGTGGGGCAAGATGGGGAGGTATGGGCAGAGTCGGCCGGTTGCAACGTGTGCATTATCAGTTTTCCTCTCTCTCTCCCCTTCCTCAGTTCCCTTCCCCTCCTTTCCACCCAATTCCAACTCGGCCTCGGCTGAGATTAGTGACGACTGATATACTGACGTCATACCCATCACCCCCTGGTAGATGACCGAAGCCGAGTGCAGCGTGATCATACAAGCATTCGGAACGCACCCCGCACGCGAGATGCTGATTGGGGGAAGGGTGTATGAGACGACGATGGGATGCCTGGACGTGATACTCGCAAAACGCAAGGTTCGTTGCGTGGTTACGTTTCTCTCGCTGTTCCCTCCTCCTTCTATCTTCCTTTCTTCTCCCGGCTTGCAGTCGAGCTGACCAACCCTTTCCTGTGTCACCGACAGGAAGGAGGCGGGTGCGTCGTCAAGAAGACGAAACAGAGCGTCATCATCGCAGAGCATATATCATCCACAGCCGACACGATGACCCCGCTAGTGCTCGTCGAACAGCTTGCGGAATATCTGATTTCCAAAGAATACTGATATCATTCTGATGGCATGATACCGAGATGCTGATGGTCGCTAGATCTGATCTGGCTTTTTCTCTCTGTTCCGTCTCTAATAACTCTCTACGTACATGACTTTTAACTGGGATAACTAGGGGTGTCGAGATTCTCCAAGAAATGATATGTATCATATACACGTAGATCGCTACTCCGAGCGTCAATTCTAAATCCATAGTATACAGACCACCACTTCATCGGAACAGTTCAGAAAACCAGAAAAGACAACCAGGCCTTACTTACATCGCTGAACCTGGTCCGGAAATTCAATCCCGACCGATCTATTCCTCGTCTCAGGTGGTGTAGAAGCTCGGGAAGATCCCCGTCACGTCTTCATGGTACCAAAACCTGCCCGGTGTATCCCCATCCACTTCTGCGGTCCCATTTTCCGTATCGACGTCGCCGCCACTCTTCTTCTGCCTCACGATCTCGATCCACATCGCCCCAAGCCCAAGACCAGGCACGAGTGCGAGCGTCTCTGCAAACGAAGGCTCCACGAGCAGCGTAATGCTGTCCTTGAGCGGGTCATGCGGCTTCCGTCCCGCACTGGCGAACGCGTTGGAAGAAGGACCACGACCGTTGGGATCAACCACGGGCCCGCGAGACGCACTCCAGATCTCCGGCCTCGAAATGTCCCCTTCCTCGCGACCCCACGGCTCGAGTACGACCTTGGCGAAACGCGCGTCCAGCTCCGCCTCGACGCCGCACGCCGAAAGTGTCCAGTCCCTCTCGTCAACTTCTGCTGCCGCGCGGCTAGCTGGGGCAGCAAGAGCAGACGAGGGCGCAGCCTTGGGATGTCCAGCCGGGAAATGGATGGCAGCAATCCGACGAGTGGAGCACTCCACGATGCCAGTCGTATGAGTCAGCGGAAATGCACTCGGCCCGAGGAGCGAAAAAAGCGAGATCGGGTCACGGCTCCAGGACGGATTGGAGTCGCCCCACTTCAGGTCGGACCCGAGGTTGATCCCAGCGTCAATGATGTTCGTACCGTTCTCTCCTTGACTGTCCACAGGATCATCTCCCCAAGATCCGTCGCCGTTCTGAGCCCATGCGTTCTCCTGCGTTGCCTCGTTCCCCCATCCATCGCTACCCCAGCCACCAGTGTTTTCGCCGTTGGCAGTGGCCTCCTTGATCGGACCTACAGCGGTGGAAGGCGTAACAGTACAAACCTCCATATCAATATTGTCCTCGATAGCTTCTTTCAGCTGCATCTGAGCCGCTGTAGGAAGCGCTACCTTCATCTCGGTGCCGTTGGAGATGTTATTTACGGTTATGGTAGCACCCGTCGCATCTATACCATGAGATGAGGATGAGACGATTCATCCAGGATCAAACGTTGTTTACTTGCCTTTTTTCTCAGCTGTGATGTTCGTAGCGTTTACGACAGACCAGTTTATTCCTCCTTTACGTCCAAAGCATTCCCGACATGCCTCGTTAAACGCGTCGGGAACGGATTGTCCCACTTTGTGTGTCAGCGGGAGTTCTTTCTTAGCCCATCCGATCGCCTCCAGCGCCTTCTTCAAGCCGCGCTGATACGCAGGCTCCGGAAGGACCCGGTTGCGTAGAACGAAAGCCAGAAAGAAAGAGATCAAGTGAGGCATATGGACTAAGTTGCGTTCCGACCTAGAAAACCGACGCAAGGAAAGAAGAGATATAGGATCAAACAATCGAAACACGCGATCAGCGAGGAATCGCACTCACCAGATGAGACCGTGTTCGCGCATGTAGGACGAGAGGAAGATCCTGACTGCCTTCTCTGGGTCGCTGAGGAAGATGGTGATTTTCTCTTCCCTCACCTCTTCGTCCATTTTGTGAGGGTCGTCAAAAGCACCATCCTCATCGTCGACAGCGAGACCTTCGCCCGAGCGCTGGCGTTTCGCAGGTCGCGCAGAAATAGCCCCCGAGGTGGAGTCACGGTCCCCGGCGTCCGCCATGGAAGGATCGTCTTCGTCGTCGGATTCAAAATCGGGGGTGTCGGCGCGAGCGTATTTCTTGGAACCAACCTTGCGGAATATAGAGGGGTTGACGAGCAATCCGGTAAACAGACGGAACTTGCGATGATTCAATAAGAGAGCACGCCTGCATGGAAGAGAAGGAACGATACCTGATCCCACAGATTGTTCAGACCTGAGGCGACAGGCGGCCACGGACGGCCAGTACGAAAATCGAACGCGCATTGGAACAGCCGATCGGCAGGTGAAATGCTCCTGATCGAAACCAAGCAAGCACCATCGTCAACAAAATCCTCGAACGAAAACAAATCGAAACGAGTAAAGACGACGCACGAGTCAAATCGAACCTTCGTCACCCTTAGATCCTCGCCCTCCTCCCACTCCTCGTACCAGGGCAACTTTTTGACAGGCACTTTCTCAGCGGCAGCGGCAGCGGCTTTTTTCTTCTTGCGCTTCTTGCGGGAACTGCTCTTGCATTCGTCCGTCGCGTGCTTGACGCGGAGCTCGACGGTCGGGATACCGAGTGCGTCGAGCTCGGCGTCGTCATCGTCCACCACCGCTGCAGCTGCTCCTGCTGCGGTTGCTGCCACATCGGCCCTGCTACCCTGAAAAATTTTGGTGGGCTCCGAAAAGAGCTGGATACCACGGGGTCTAAAATTCTTGAACGACATGATCGTCACGCCCGACGGTGGAGTAGGGAAGGGTGGAAACCTGATAAAGGGCGGATCTTGGGCGAGAGCTGGGACGATGTCGTCGGAAGCGATGGGAAGAGGTTCTGTAGTAACGGCCATGTTGCTGGCGACTTATATTGGACGTGTTAGCGCAGGGTCTACGTGTCAAGGAAAAGATCCCGACGATTCAATTATCGGCTAGATCTTTTGGTTACCTATCGTGTGAACTGCCTCTTTCAGCATTAGCAGGAGGTCCTCCATTGCAACGGGAATCTACAGGATTCTAGGAATACATTTCGCGCCTTACTGCTACAGTAGAACATCCCTCATCGCACCTCCTCTGGAGGTATCCAATTAGGAATTTTCCCCCACTCAAACTTTGCGTTCGTGAAAGCGGCCTGGACGTCCGCAGGTATCATCTCGCTGTAATCACGAGGTAAAAGTGCGAGATATCGATCAGCGCCAGGTTTTATCCTGACCGCCAATTTTGCGCTTGCAAAATCGGGAGTGCCTGCCGCAGGCTTCTCACTGGAAGGGGTGACCGTCATCGGCGACGAAGCGAATGGGCTACTGCCACTCATGGCGGATGCAGGCGAGGACATGGACGGGGCGGTGAGTGTGCCCCCGAACGAAGACGTCCCGAACAGGGGCGGTTGGATTGGTCCAAATGCAGACTTCGGTACGGAAGCGGCGGCTCCGAAGGAGCTTTGAACCGGGGGTGCAGTCCCAAACGCAGTTTGACCAGCAGTCGTGTCTGTTGGTGAACCGCTCGAAGTGGCAACGGATGTGAAAGTGGATGGCTGGGACGCAAACGCGGAGAACCCACCACCTCCGCCTCCACCGAATGCACCAGATGCGGGTTTGATGAGAGACGATTGCCCAAACGCAGGTTGAGAGGATTGGCCAAAAGCTGATGTAGGTTGTGAGGGTTGGGAAAACGCGGATGTAGGTTGTGAGGGCTGGGAGAAGGCGGATGTAGGTTGTGATGGTTGTGCAAAGGCGGATGTAGGTTGTGACGTTTGACCGAATGCAGAGGTTGGCTGAGAGGGCTGCCCAAAAGCAGATGTCGGTTGGGATGGTTTCCCAAAAACAGATGGAGGCTGCGTCGAAGGTTGTGCAAAGGCGGACGTGGGTTTGGCTGCCGCGCCGAACGCAGAGGGTTGACCAAACACAGAACTCGACTGGGTTGATGGGCCGAATGACGGTGTAGCCTGGGTCGCTTGACCAAAGACCGACGTGGTCTGACTGGGTTGACCAAATGCAGATACAGGCTGCGCGGAGGCTCCAAAAGCCGATGTTCCCTGGGATCCTTGGCTGCCGAGTGTAGAAGTACCA
>JBBPPC010000573.1:0-15670 GCA_038091775.1 Leccinum olivaceopallidum | reverse complement strand
GTAAGCTATACATCAAAGAATCCAAGTTTATGCACAATCTTCCTATAGCTTTGATAATGATACCAAGGACATGAACTTTTTTCTTGTTGATATGAGTAAGGGACTTTTTTCCTCTGACTCTGCCAGTGTGCTAACTATCAACAATCAGCCTCAGCTACCTCAAGCCCCTCTAGAAGGAGGTAAGTGAGATTTTGTGCTCAAAGATGTTAGTTTGTAATATAGTAACATTTTGGTTCCATTAGTGAAAGGTGGGTGGCATTCATAGAAATAGATGCTAAATTCTAAACCAGACTTCATACCTCCTCAGCTCTCAGGCTGCAAAGAGTATCAGCTTTTCTTTGGTTGATGCAAGTAAGTGGATTTTACTTGTTCTATACTACTAAATAACCAGCTCAACCACTAGCTTCTATTACTTCAAGCTCTCCTAAAAAAAAGCAAGCAATGGTGGAGTATCCAATAGAGTGAACACATCCACTAATATGGTGGAAACAGGCCTATGTAGAATGTGACAACAGACCCGAATACTGGAAAAGGGCAGGTACTACAAACAACAGATCTACTTTCTTATGCTTGTCCACTCAGCAAAGCTTGATTGCTCATAGTAACTATCATTTATTTGTTTGCCACTACCAGCCATCATGCAAGATGTGAAGGACACATATACTCAATGAAGATTACTCACTTCACTGGAATACATAGCTGGAGGTTGGGTGCTACCTTGGTGAGGTTGAAATTGAACATATGGATTGTATGTCTGCTGAGCACCCACATGCACTTGCTCTTGAACACCTTGGACGTGTTGCAGGTTGGATGGGTGGGGAGAAAAAGGCTGAAAAGAAGCAGATGAAGGAATTGTTTAAATTCAGTACCAAGCACACTGAATTGTTGATTCAATGGACACTTTGGACACTTTGCTTCAGGCCTCACATTGAAGCTCACTACAGAGCTTGTCTTTATCATTTTCACTGTTGCCAACACCACCAGACTATGACCAGGCTGCTTATAGCACCTGCCCTGTCCTTCATTGATGAGACCCTCTAAACCTTCTGGATCTCTTTAGGGACGAGCCTATCGCTAAGCAAACCTCTAACACATACCAGCCAATAACTCATTGGTTATTTGTTGTTTCTACAACACCTCACAATGGAGAGATAATCGGTAATCTGCTCCCAGTAACTTGCATTGATTGTTTTTGACCCTAACTGATGTAAACTGTAGTCTGGTCGGACTATCAGACTAATCACTTGGGGACTAACACCGACATTTGGAAAGATGAAAAGATGATTAAAGAAGCAAAGGACTTTGGTTTAAAGCTCAAGAGATAAAAGCTGGGTCTTTACACAAGATACATTGACTGTACGTGAACATTTAACTCTTTTGGGCAGCTTTAGTTTCACTGTGTTGCCTTGAGATTCCGGAATCTCGTATGGTCTGATCTACTTTTGCATGAGCTTCTTTGAGTCATAGGGAAGATCGAGATAATCGGTACTAAGCCAGACCTACGGAGGATCACATAGTCTGGAGCCTTGTTCTGTTTGGAGTCCACCGCCACCTTCATCCTTTCGGCATTTTCTACCAATGCTTGTTCAACAAGCTTGTGAGCTTTTCCGGCTTCTTGTACAAAAGTTGCCACCTCCAAGTCCGACTTTAGGATTTTGAATCCGATATGGGGCATATAGTTTTGTGTGACACTGAACAGTATGCTGCTAGTTGCCTGTGTGACCCAGTCCGAAACCACTGATTTCGGTAGTCTGTGCCAACACCATACAATGTCTCTAAATAATGTAGCAAACTGAACAGAAGAAATAGATTTAGAACAAGAAAACTACTTCTTTCAAGAAGTGGTCTACCATTACACAAACATTGTCAAAACCATTAACCAGAGGGAAACCTGAAATGAAATCTACAGACATGTCTTCCCAAGGACCAGTTGGTACCAGTAGTAGCATAAGCTTTCTGGCCGGTGGCTTTGATGATCCCTTCATGAGGGCGCACACCTGACACCAGTCTATATAGTTATAAATATCTTTTTGCATGGTCGGCCAAGCAAATTGCCGGGCTACCAGCCAGTAAGTCTGTTGTTGAATGGTAATGAGAGAAGTACATAAAGAAGCAGGAACAAAGACATAGTCTGTTGAGACAAGTATTTTTTGTTTATTTTTGTATTTTATCGAGAAAAGTGGAAGAAAGGTGAACATCATTAATGAATACATGGGGGGGAAGTACAGTAATGTGCACTTTGATTTGTATTTTCATGAAAGTACATTTTTATCTACTTTAAGTGGTATACTTGCTTTGACAATAAATTGTATGTACATAATGTATTGGAGTGATATTCCGATATTTTGTATAGTTACTTAGCTAAATATGCCGAAATCAAATTACATTACATACAGAGTTTTGCTGAAACAAGTTTAATACTTAGAGTGTGTAGTAGGGAGATTTCACAAAACTAAATTACAATATACAATTATGCCGAGATAGCTTCAGCAAGGCCTTGAATATGCACTGAATTGACTGCGTAATATGCCAATATTATATTATAAAGTTTATTACTTAGAGTGTATAGTAGGGAGATTTCACAAAACTAAATTACAATGTACAATTATGCTGAGATAGCTTCGGCGAGGGATTGCATGTGTCACTGAAAGACTGTTTGACATGCCGGAACATCATTCCACTACATACAGACCTTGGCTGAAATATTGTACAAGTCTGAGTCTGAGTCTACTATAGTAGGGACTGTAGATTGGCATCATGCCAAGTTTCAGTCATTGGCTGATTGGTCAACTGTAGAATGTAGGCATATGCAGACCAATAGCCAGTCGACGAAGACACTGAGTTTTCATTCTGGCTGATCAGTGAACTGTCGAACCCAGACCATTGGCCAGTTGGCAACATGGTAATTTACTGAGATTTTCACTGCATTGGCCAATGTTGGCTAGCTGATCATTTCATCCTACACACCTCTTTCTTTATTTCTTCGAGTTGTGATTACTTTTCCCACAGTTATGGCTGATTTTGGCTGCCTGTTGTTTGCCAGTATTAATTTGTTTGCCTGCTGATGTATTAATGCAATTGTAATTTAATAGACCATATTTCCGGCTATTGAAATGGAGGAAGTCATGCAGATAATTGTTAAGGGTATATCAGGGGTAAAAGATTTGATGGTTTCTTTCAACACAGATGCATTGGAGAATGCCCCCATATTTTTTCCAGTGTATTGGGAAGATGTTTGGAAGACTGTGATATCTGCAGCAAGAATGGTCAGATCACACATGAATGGTATCGAGAATGGTACCAAACTACATTTTGCAGACAGAAACTTGTGACAACAAAGATGAATATCGGCCCTTGTTGAACCAGTGCTGGAGTCGCAGCAATAGCCTTTGTGAATGCCGCCCAGATGCTAGGGCAACCTTGGCCTGTTGGTGTCGGGTTGTCAATTGCCAACGTGCGCAACATGGTCGAGATGAAGTAGTGTGACTCCATGGCAACAGATTCCTTCTCAAAGAACCATGCAATGAAGTCGAATGCGTTGCTATAGGCACTTGAGTGAGTTTTTGACTAAGTTATTATGTTTTAGACCCTCACCTTTGAACTGGACAAACAGCTTTGGCGGCCTGCTTCTCCTCTTCGAATGATAGGTTTGAAACAGTGAGGAATAACCCGCACCAGCCCCTGTATGAAGACCACGACTCATTCTCTGGATTGCTTCACAAGCAAGCAATGGAGTTCGTGCTTTCCATCTCGTGGAGGAGATCATCTCCAAGAAAAGTGTGAATGACATCACCCAGGTGGAAATGCACAGCACCTTCAGCTTGCATCCCATACTTGAGCACACCCGTGACTGGGTCACAGGACATCCACAACATGGCCATCACATTCGCCAGAAAGTGGATTTGCTGTGACTAGCCCACAAATTGCACAGTGTTGTGCAGCCCTTGTAGAGCAGCGTTCGAACCACCTGCTCGCAGGGTGACACGTGCTGTGACCAGCTGAAATACAGATATCAATGAGCATTACAACCCCAGTGCAGGTTTCAAAATAAAACTCACGTTTGCTAACTGCATGGAGTATGCATGGCTAAGTTCTATGCGCAGCATTTGGTTGCTGACGTTGTTGTTCAGATTACTGCCATCGATCCATTCAAGTTGGAAGGGTTCAACTTGCTGAGGCTGGCACACATAGCAGCCTGGATGATTTTCTGTTCACGTTGTTGTTTCTTGGACAACATGGAGGGTGTTGGAAACGAGGTGTGGTGTCCAGTTGAACTGCAGGGTTTGACCTAAATACCCACAGACAACCATTTCTATATTTAGAAAGTTCCACAAGGTTATAATATGTCCTATGTGGACCAAGCGGCAAAGGTCAAAGTGGCCCACCACATGTTGTCGCCGTGTGTTCATTTCTAGCGCAAAGAAGAGCCATACTGTGGTCGTTTTCATAGCCCGCAAGTTTTGCGGCACCTTACATGGTGGTAGTCGACAACTAAGTAATTGTATGTACAGACGCACTTACTGCGTAGGTTTCTCCTCGCCGCTGTCCATCATGTTCATGAGTCATCAGGAAAAACCACCCACCGGACATTACGACTAATCTTGTATATGCTTAGTTAATACCTATATTTCCTGACATTTCTTGATAATATCTGATAATATCTGATAAAAAGTGTACACTTTTTTGTACACTTTTTTTGGTACACTTGATACACTTTGTGCTACACTTTTTCGCTTTTTTGTACACTTTTTTGTGTACACTTAGTACACTTTTTGTTACACTTTTTTGCTTTTTTGGTACACTTTTGTCACTTTGTCCTAAACTGTTTTGTATACTAGTAGTGTGATGTAGAGTTGTGATGTAGGATTAGATTAATAAATGTTTTTATATCATCTTTCAATTGTTTTGGCATGAATAATGGGTGGTATAGCAGTGTAATTAGCAACACTAATGTGCAGTATTCAGGGAAAAAATGTGACATATGTACAGTAAAACAGATATAATTAATCCATTTACAAAGGATTTCTTGATAATTATTAGCATTATATAGGGGGGCTATAAAGTTTCTTGAAATACTGATAATACTGAAAATATGTATAATTATCAGGTATTATTCTAAAGTTATTACATAGTATTTGGGTAGAATATAGCCAGGAGGTTTTTTTGATGGAACAGGGAGCGAAGCTCTTCTGACGCTGGGAATTCATGCCAGTAAATGTTTGGAAGTTTGCTGTTGAGGCGGTTAAGCAACCCCTGTGTGCTTCTCTTTCACTGGGGCAGATCTGCAGCCGCAAGCCTTGCATTGCACACACACTGACTCAGCGTCGCCTTTGACAGGAAAGTCCAGGTGGGATTGTTTGATTCCTTCGTTCTTGCACATCCACAATTCCACGCCTCAAGGCCTGTAAGGTAGAAAATGCCACCTGATTTTCCTGCAATGTACTGACCCCAATGTCTGTTCCCTAAAGACGACAATGACAGAAGTGGCATCCAGGAGCATCGCGTCATTCTCCATGCAATGCATGACTGTTTCCCAAATATCGGCAGTCTTATCCATGCTGATTTGCTCAATCAGCTGACTGACAGAATCTTTGATTTATTCGTTCCTCCATGATGGGGAGCCGAACCCCACCACAATGTCAAGGAAGTTCCTGCCGCTTGCCAGTTCAGTTTGGCACACTTTCTACCTCCATAACCGAACAATTGGTGCTGTGTTTTTCATCGCCGAAAGTCTGTTAGGTTACGGCGAGGTGGATATGTCTGGGGTTCTCACCGGAAGTCCTTTATTTGCTTTCCCGGGCTGCTCTGCCTGCAGATTGTTCCATTTCCTTCGATCACAAAGCAGACAAAGAAAGGGAACATCCGCTGCTCACAAACGAACACACTGCAATTGACACATTTCTTGGTGTTGTGTAGAGGAGAAAGGCTGCAGCTCTTTTCACCCCATGTAAATGATATAAGTGACACGAATTCGCTCCACAATCTTGTGGACTTGCCAAGTGGTGTGTTGTGCCCTTGAAACTCTATTGTGCATCGAATGATCAACTGCACCAGCATATCCAAGTTTTCACATTGTTGCTGAGGGGGAGTTTCGCCTGGGGTGCTGATGTTTCTTGCCACCAAGGGTTACAGGTGTGAAGGCATTTGGCCGTGAGCGAATCGAGGCACTTGACAGAAACTGAGATATATGACCGATGGTCGAGTTCAATTCAGCATACAAGGCTGTACAGAAAATTTCCACCTCCGAAATACAGAACAGCTCTGCCTAGAATATTGGTCACCTAGGATCTCTTGCAAAGGCTGTAAAGCTTCGGGAATACAACAGCTATTAGCACAGTTACCAGGAATAACCTGGGCCATTATTCCTTGCACGTTCCACATGAGTGTGGAACTGACAATAGCCAAAGTAGACACAGAGGCTTCAAAAGCCAAGCCAACACCCGACAGTGTCCACCGCTGCTACCTTGATTACCACCTCAATCAGACATGCACCAAAAGTAACTCCCCTCTGAACCAGTTACACCTCCCACCCCACTATGCCCAAGAAAGTGGATAAGATTGTCAACCGCTCTGTCCGATCAGGTGCCCTAAAAGACCTATCATGTATCAAATGCTGCATGATATGGCTTGGGAGGAACTTCAACCACACATGCCAATGATTGGTATGGCTATCTGGAGCTGGTGGAGTACCAACATCCACAAGGTGGCATGTACTTTGGGAGCAGAGTCGAAGTGTGCACCAGCAAAAGGGAACTCATCAGATACTTGCCACTCCTGAGCAGACACGCCGCCATGTGGAACCAGTTAGGGTATACAATAGTGTACAAACTGTGCCAGTGGCAGGCTTGATTGGCAGAGCTCTGCCACCCAGATGAAGAGAAGAAGGCTCCATCTGCTTTTCTCCGACACTATGCCAACAACAATGACACTCGCTTCATCCAGCACGTCTTGGCTAGAAAGTACATCGCCGAGGAGCTGCTCTCCCACCTAATGTCCAACAACAGGCAGGACCAACTGCCTAACTTCGATGAATTTATTCACGACCAAATGTTAGGTTTTTGGACCAAGTATTCAAAAATTCCCAAACCGATGCAGCGATGGCTGCACGCAGACCCCGTCCACCCTGACAACCAGGACCATTTCAGTGAGTCTCCCTGCTCATTGTTGCTGATCGAACTTTGTTTTCAAAGACTGGCGCAAGTTGGACATACCAGAAGAGCTCACATCAGATAATTGCCAGTATTTGTAACATTTTTCAACTAATTGAGATATTTTTAACATTTTGTACAGATTATCTACTATTAGTGTTTAATTTGACACACCTCCAGATAATATGACTGAATTTTGTGCTATCTACAATGAGTGTTCAATTTTAGGCACCTCTAGATAATATAACTGAATTTTGTTGAATTTTACAAACATTTACTGCAAATAGTCCAGGCATACTAACCACAACTAGGACTGCTAAGAAAAAAGGTACAAAAAGTGTACTAAAGTTACAGAAAAGTGCAAAAAAAGTGTACAAAAAAGTGTACTCAAAAAAGTGTACACAAAGGTGTACCAAGTGTACCAAAGAAGTGTACAAAAAGCGAAAAAGTGTAGGGTTTGCCAAAGTGTACCAAGTGTACAAAAAAGTGTACTCAAAAAGTGTACCAAAAGGTGTACCAAGTGTACCAAAAAAGTGTACCAACAAGCGAAAAAGTGTAGCACAAAAGTGTAGTCACAAGTGTCACAAGTGTAGCAAACATATGTGGCAAAGACTTAGAGAGTTTTGAAGTATAAGTCCAAATTCCCACACTTGATGTTGAAAAAAGCGGACATGTTGACAAATTTATTTGTAACTATTTTTACACCCCACACTATATAAGCAACTCAGGTCGAAGATTTTGTTCCCACCACCAACCACCACCCACTACCCACCACTCACCACACATCACTCACCACACATATCACTTATGTTTTATTATTGTTTTTATACTTGTCATCATCACTCACTCACTTATGCTAGTAAGTTTATCAAGTTGGATCTTATAATTCATTACTGACTTTGTTGGATAGCATCTAGGTAGACTTGGTAAGCTTTTCCTACACTTATTTTTTCGCTTTTTGTACACTTTGTACACTTTCTCCTTACTGACTTTGTTTGATAGCATCTTGGTATACTTGGTAAGTTTATTTCCTACACTTTTTTCGCTTTTTGTACACTGTCTCCTACACTTTTTGTTCATACACTAGTAGTGTGATGTAGTAGAGTTTTGATGTAGATTATTTCATACAATCAAATATTTCATTGAATGGAAACAGACTGAATAATATATCTATATTATGTACAAATTAGTACAATTCAATTATTTGAGGGAACCAGGAAATTGCACATAATTGTAAGACATGTAACATTTTTGCATTATTGTATATATTTGTTACATTTTGTTGAAAATATATAGAATTCTGTGCAATTATCCAGGATAGGTTTTTCCTGATGTCATCGTCCCTTTGATGTTGCCGGGGCATTTGACCCACATATGGGGTGAAGTAAAGTGCCATGACTTCCAACAGGTGTTTGACAACAACATCCCCTTAGTTCTCAACTTTTACAATGACCCTAAAATGGTGCGTAGCCATGGTCCTCAGAGGAGCCACACCAACTTGGCACCACTTTCCCAAGCAAGTGGCTGGAAAGCCATGACCCACCTCTGGTGTTCTTAATGAATGAACAAAGCCAGGCTTCGTAAGTACTTCCAACCTGCTTGTCCAGGGAATGAAGCTGACAGAATGCTTCCAGCACTTCTAAAAAACAAAAATGTGCCCCCACTGGCACTGTGCAAGAGCCTGCACTGCCTCCCCACCCGACCAGCACTCCTCCCATCGACAAACTAGCACTCCCCCCTACCGTTGGCGTGGCTATTGCTGCGTTAACCCCACACCACAAACCTGAGCTACTCCAGCCTGCACTGCCTCCCACTGCCATTCCACCGCCTCCCCACCCAATCGGCACTCCCCCTGTCGACAAACCAGGACTCTCCCCCACTGTTGGCGTGGCTGTTCCTGCGTTAACCCCGCACTGCAAACCTGAGCTACTCCCATTTGCTCCTCTTGCTGTGCAGCCTCTCCGTACCAGGGTCGTCATACCAGAAACCGTCAAACTGCCACATGGGAATCAACCTTGGATCATGGACAACGCGGACACCAGGCAAATATTGGACTTCTTTGCCCACAATGAAAATGACGTCAGAATCCCTAAAATGCTGTCGAGCTTGCAATGGATGATGGGAGACAGGTTTTGTGAACGGTGTTCAAGGGTTGAAGTGTCTGGATCGCTTGTGCACAGAGCTGGGAGAAGAACCTCTTTACACTGTCTCGGGTGTATTTGAGTTGTATGGGGCTTCCCATGCATGCAGTTTGATGGATCATGAGCACCCTCGAGGGGTTTTCGGCCAACAGCACGCTCAATCCAGCAGGTTGGACGAGTTCCACACCATGCAGGCTGAGCTTCTTTAGCAAGTTGGACCACCTGTGGACCTGAAAGCATATACGTCGGCGTATAATAATTACTGCGATAGATAACAAACCAAAATGTAGTTACTAAACATCATACACATGGGAAACATCTTGTAAGATTACTTGCCTCTTGCTGAAAGAGCTGGAGCCTCCAGTTTATTGGTGTTGCTCACTGATCCGTGGAAACACTTGTACCTGTGCGACGACAATTCACGCAGTCTGAACGGCAACAAAGCATTAATACTAGATATTGCCCAAATGTAGCTCCAAATAGCATTCAATGAACTGCAATGTCCTGCTTTTCTGCGATCAAGCTGCTTCAAGGGGTGATGCCAGTATAAAAAGCCATGGATTGGAACGTCCGTTTTCAAAAAGGTGAAATTGACTCCCTCCTCTGCCAGTAATTAGTCCCCTTAGAGCAGTTGTCTCAAAGACAATGTTCATTGTATACTCGCCTTGATCTCAACTCGCTCACCACATAGTTTAGGACATATCTATCTACACCCACCCTACCTGTTCCTTCGGGGATGGGCAACACAATGTGTCCCATTTTCGGCCTTTCCCCTTTTGGTAGGTACCACGGGATCCCCCAAAGGTGGGCATTTTAGCACTGTCACCTTAAATTATTTTGATTATCTATACTTATACTCAATAAGTTTGTGGTTGTTTGACTCTGGTGCCATTTAGCCTTCGCTAACTTTCTAACACCCTTCAGACAGCTACTACAACGACCACCATTAGGTGGAATTCAGTTTGAGTCATCAAACATTGTTTGCTCACTGCAAAGTGCACATATGACCAGCTGTCAAGCCATGTCATCTGCACTCAGGTCACTGAGTGGCATGTGTCACGTTGTGTTCCCATCCTGATGGGATGCAACTGGACATTGCACGTGGCTGGCTGCTAAGTCAGTCATTCCACCTGGGTCACCGGGTGAATCATCCACCACTTCCACCATGGTTAGTCATTGACGATCACGTGTTGTCCCCTCTCTAACGTATTGGAGGGTCGCTCCTGCGCTGTATGACCTGGAATGGGACGGTGTCACACCAGATGCAATGCTGGCTGTCAAGCTGGCCATTGCATCCAGGTAACTGGATGACGCACCTCGTGGATTGCATGTGTGACGGGCTGTCAAGCCAAGTCAAATGGATCTAGGCCACTGGGTGCCACGTGCTGGTCAACACCTCACGTCTTCTGGGCTGGATGAGGACTAGCCTGCAACTTCAATCATTGCGCATGACTGGCTGTCAAGCCGGTCATCGCGTCCAGGTCACTGGGCGTCACACTCAGCAAGGGCTGTACCTAGCATGGAGCTGTGTTACAGGAGGTGATGTTGTGATGATATGCTAACATAGAACGAGCTAGTCATAACGAGCATGTATCACTGATTGAGTGGTATCAACTTGTATGATGGAGTGATGTAACACTTCAGTGATAGTGATATATCATTGTATGGTGCCTCAATTCAAGTTGCTCCAGCCACTATTGGTGAAAACACCACTCACTCCAAGGATGCCAAGACATGGCACATTCTTCTTCCAATAATTGTACCTCTTCTCCCCATTGTATATGGGCATAAGGTCAGCAGCCACTTGACACAGATGGTGTCTTTAAGCTCAATTTTTATATGGTCATCAGCAATGGCCATAGAGAATAGGATACCTGAACCATCCTGTCCTATACTTGTTAGGACAAGCCAGATCCACAAAGCTTTACAGCAACCTGCACTTGTATTGCTATTCGTGCCTGGCCCTCACATATTGTCAACTTGAAGTTCATGGAATTGTACCATCCAAGAACCCCCTGGATCCAAAGCCAATGATGTGTGAAAAGCAGACCTGTAAGATTCACATGAGCCATTGTTTTCTCTTGAAATCATTGAAGGATAGCACGAGCGCACATATTCATTTTGTTACCAGTTCCCGAAACTTGTTTCTTCATGTATTCTACAAGGCCTTAGACAATATGCTAGCTGTGATGAACTTTATTGAGGCTATCATCTGCCTGGACAATGTAAAGCCTTAGCTCTGCTGCACAAATCTCCAGTCTCCGAGAGCCTTCAAGACATCCAAAAATATGATAGTAGCCACAAAGGTATGTCCTCCACATCAGTGTCGGACAGATCAAGAGGGAGGTCAAGGGATGATATACATGGCATGTAAAGAACCTGTAAGTGATGCCACTGAGAAATGTGTTGGGTAAGAGCATGGCAAAAATCTTCAATATGCACATGTTGGATTTGAAAGCAGTCACATCATTGCTGTCAAGTTTCACACCTCAAGAATATTATAATAAGTAAACAGATACTATGAAGATTAGAAAAATGCACTGTCATTCTTCAATATCAATTCCCAATGCTATGAACACTGACTTTGTGAACAGGCATATCACCAGCCCTGATTGCCATCACTTCTTCACGAGCCAACTACAAGCAAATATCAGCAAGGGTCGCTCCTGCTCAGTTAATTAGTACAGCTGCGTAACAAAAAAATAATGTAGCCAATAGTGTACATAGCAGCTTTGTTCCTTGATGTTGTGCACAAGCTTTACACAGGGTCAATTGTTATAGAATATGAGATGTGACTGTGTTAGAATACACCTTCTGTTTGATGTTTGGACATTATGAGGTTAGAAATTCCTTTACCATCCTGAAGATCTCCTCTAACATCTCAGAGTTTTCAAGACACTTTTTGGGTATCTTGAACATCTCCACATTCCTTTTTGCATATGCATAGCAATGTCAATTGTACACATCTTTGTAGTATTTGTATAAACATAGAATTACAAAGATATGCAAGATGTAGAGAACAGCGAGGATATGGGGTGGGATAACCACTAAAAGGGACTTGTGGGTCACACTGGAGTCCAATGTGAGTAACCAAGTGGAACAGAACAGAGGACTCTGAGGCTTATGTCTAGTGGCTGTAAATACTGGCAAATAACTGGCAGCCACAATCAGCCATAAGTGTGGGAAAATTAATCACAACTCAAAGAAAAGAAGATAGAGGTGTGTAGGACGACCACAATGGTCTAGAACTTCAAGAAGACAAGGTTCATAGGGTTATCAACCATGGAGAATCCCATGGTGATGGTTAGAAGTAGCGCAAAGCACTACAAAGTCTACAATGAAGTAAAAAAGATGAAAAGAGTGCAAAATCACCAAAAGTAACAAAATTATCATTGATACTATAGGTATACCCAGGGGTATCAATTTTATGATTTTTACAAGATACCCCAGGGTATACCTCCACTATTCTTAGTGAGGTGGCTCCAACAATGTAACCAGTCAGGTTTGGCAAAAGCAAGCAATATCTAAGAGTATTTCCTTGAATTCCTCCAAGTCAATTATCTTTTGAGCCCAGTCCTTCTCAGTCTTCTGCTATAGGACCAAGAAGAGTGTGGCTTAAAACTAAATCAACATGTCAGCCTAGGTGGATAGCTGCTTCACATCAGCATAGACTGTGATGAAGCAATGAAATGAACCTGTGAAAACTTGTTGAGTGACTGAGGAGGAAGCCTCATGTCCGCAACCTCTTTGCAGTGTTTCTACTCATGCATTAGAATCTCATCTGTGTCTTTGTCAGGTGAGCATTGGCAATGATCCTGAGCCGCAGGTGGTGGTTGGAGCTCGACCAACTAATCATTGTCCATGTCCTCACTCTTTTCTCGAGAAAACTGAACCTGGGTTGGACATTATGTGGAGTCCACAGGATTGTCTGAGTCACCAAAGCTACCAATTGAGTCAGTCAAAAGGCTCATCTCCAGGTGGAAATGGGAAAGAAGACTTCCTGCCATTGTGGGTGACTCCATAAGTTATATGATTTGGGCATCAGCACACTTTGAAAGTTGATATGACCTCATTGACTTGTGTTCTACAATCAGTCATCCACAGCTTCTGTGTCATACATGCTGCAGGGTACCTACGCATTTCTTATCATTCTTTAGGATTCTATGACATCATCTCCTCGACCAATCACCTGCTATCTATTTCTTTTATCTATTTAAAGTATCAAATCTCCCTCTTGCAGAATGGGGACAAGCAGGTGTTCAGTAGTTACATATATGTCTACCTACTATGTGATCAATTTTTGTTACTCTATAGCCCTCAAAACAAAGAAGAGCTTTTCAACCTATGTCATGCATCCATTCACAATGTCATTGAATAGATATTTGGCTCCTTTCTCATCTGGTCCCCACCTGGTCCCTTCCCTCCCCCCAATATACCCATATTCACCATTGAGGATATGGGTATCAATGTAAATCCACCAAAGGTACTTCTACCCCAAACCCATGCTATTTCTTAATTACTATGGAGCGTCCTGCAAATGCTGTCTTACTCCACAAGAACAGAAGTGTTGGCTTTTCTTGGAAATTACTAGATGTGCTTTTATGGGTGGGTGGTAGGAGGGAAGGGAGCCTGGAGGGAACATGTTACTTTTGGTGATTTTGCATTCATGTTTTTTACTTCATTGTTCATGTTCCGTAAATGATTTCCATGTGATTTAGACATGACTGCACAAATATACACCTGGACCTACATAATTTAGACTGGGGTAATCATCTTGTTACTTTTGGTGATTTTGCACTTTTTTCATTTATTTTTACTTCATTGTAGACCCAGTTGATTTCAGAGTTGCTCATTGTGGGGAAACCTGTGGTCTTGAATGAGGCATGGCTTGCCTGAAACTGTATGAAAAACAACACTCAATGTGATGGTGCAAAAGGGGTCGACACAAGACTCAAGGTCAGCAGGATTGAACGCAAAATAATGGCCAGTAGGGAATAGCACAGGTGGGGGTATATTGCATAGGTTTGGAGTGGAGCTATCCCATACACTTCATTGAATTTTCATCAATACCTAGACTCTCAATGGTGGGTGGCCAGTATAATATAAGGACTCCGGGCCTGCTCAATGATACACTGGCTTCTAGCTTTTTACGTACATTTTTCTAACTCTACTTTACTTTGATTTAATTTGTTTCTGAATTTTGGAGACTCCTGAGCCCGTAAAGTCAATCAAGGCTATTATTGAGCTTGTCTAGATTACATTGTCATGCCTGCTTGCCATACAGGAATTTAATGTTCTTTCAACCATTGCTAGCCTGTCAAATTTTGTCAAGGGGTTAATGAAATGTCTGTTAGTATATATTTAAAGTTCTGTCAAGTGTCTGAGAGAGTTCTGTAAAACTTCCATTTCAAGTCTAATTGTCTAGTCAATCTGACTTCCAGAACTACATATCATATTGGTGGCTCTACAGTCTGGGAATCCAATAGTTCCATTGAAAGTCAGAGTACAGTGAGATTCTCTCGTCATGACAGATCTCAATTATACTTCCTGCCTCTTAGCTGATATCCACCATACTTTTAATGCTGTTGAATTAGAAAATATTGTCCATCGTCAACAAATTTCATCAAGGAATCTGTAGAAAGCCAGGTGTGTCAACTTAGCCTCAAACAGAACAATTGATTTTAATTTCTTGATTTAGCTTGAGGGCAGACATACTCTTGTCAAAGCTAAGGTGCGAAGAATACTCTAATAATCTATTTGTGGAAGCTCCCTATGAGACATCTCTGGATCTAGCCAATTGTCCTTCATTACTCTCATCCCTAACTTTTCTGGTCATACCAAAAAGGGATAATGAATTGCCTTTTTGGAAAGAAAATTTCGTGGCTTTGGATACAGCCCCTTTCTTGATAGAAGCATTTCCCACATGTGGCTGCAACTTGCCATTGGCTGATATCAACCAATCAAAAGCTTCATATCGCCAGCTTTTCACAACCATTTTGATCATATCTCATCCAAAATAGATCAAATTGATTAGATTTTGCACCATTAGGATTGCACACATAGGGGCTACATCTTTTCTGCAGATACCAAAATGGAATAATGAATTTCCTTTTGGAAAGGAATTTTTGCAGCTTTGATCCAGCGTCCTTTCTTGATAGGGGCAGTGGCTGGGCACAAAATTTTGCTTCAGTGATTACATAAGCAGCCAGAAGCGCACCAAATGCAGCCACTACTCTTGCCACATATCCATTTTGGGAATCTCCTTCATCAAATGTTTTCCCCTTTATTCCCTTGCTTTCCCTTGCTCAATATATTGTTTGTGTGTACCTACATAGTATATTTGTCATAATAAACCATTTCCACAACTTAAATGATGATCTG
>JBBPPC010000572.1:0-15724 GCA_038091775.1 Leccinum olivaceopallidum | reverse complement strand
CTCTGGAAGGCCTGTGTCAGTTGTAATAATCAGGTTTGTCAATTTCTGTCATAAATCTCCTATCAAATTGACATATTTTCGAAATTGTGGACCTTGTGGTTGCTATGAGGCTAGGCACATGTTGTAGACACATTCCACCATAGTATGGACACATGACTGGCTATTTAGAATAGTTATTGAATCATTATAGAAGCTATAATATCACTTTTATGATATGTTCTGCAAATCTCCTAAATCTCCTCATAATTAAATCACTCACCACATCTTCAATTTAAATTGTAAGATTAGTGTAAAATCATGGAAGGTGTGGATCTAACAGGCTGAGAAGGCACAACCATTGCCCTGATGATATATACATTATGACATGTTATATATATATAAGTGAAAAGGTCAAAAACATGGTCTAGGATGATGAAGAGAGTTCTAGGGGGAATTATAAACTATTGGATATATCCATATTATTCACATGCCTATATCTTGTAAGTTTTAAAACATGTTAGATTTGACTACACTTTTGACTACACTTTCACTATTGTTTTTGGAAGTCTACTCAGTCCATGGTGTATCATAATGCTGCTGCATCAAATGGAGGGTATCAATTTGAAGCCTCAGAGGTACATGCCAAATATACAAAAAGCCATCCTCTTTGGTATTGACTAAACTGGAGCATGACATGGTCACATGCTCGGAAGGTATCTTGGTGACTTGTGAAGCAATCAGCTCGGTCTGAGGCTACTCAGCATGCTATGGCATTATGAAACAATGAAACAGTTGCCCGAGCCATCCTAAAGCCTCAGAAGTACATGCCAAATATACAAAAATCAATTTCCCTCAATATAGACTCCTATACGGCGTGACATTGAAGGTATCTCTCTGTGATCTCCAAAGCAATTGGCTCGGTCCAAGGCTCCTTGGCATGCCATGGCATCATGGAACAATTGCCCCAGCCATGCCGAAGCCTAGGAAGTACATGCCAAACAATTGAAAATCTATCTTCTGTGCCAGATACTGAGTGTTAGAAATGAAATGGGAGGTATCTCGGACCTTTGAAGCAATTGGCTTGGTCTAAGGCTACTCGGCATGCTATGGCATAATGGAACAGTTGCCCCAGCCATGCTGAAGCTTAGGAAGTACATGCTGAACAATTGAAAATCTATCTTCTGTGTCAGATACTGAGTGTTAGAAATGAAATGGGAGGTATCTTGGTGACCTTCGAAGCAGTCGGCTCAGTCCGAGGCTACCATAATGGAACAGTTGCCCCAGCCATGCTGAAGCTAGGAAGTACATGCCAAACAATTCAATATCTATATTCTGTGCCAGATACTGAGTGTTAGAAATGAAATGGGAGGTATCTCGGTAACCTCCAAAGCAATCAGCTCGGTCCGAGGCTCATCGGCATGCCATGGCATCATAGAACAGTTGCTCCAGCCATTCCAGAGCCTTGAAAGTACATGCCGAAGATATAAAAATCTCTTCAATATGGACTATAGTCTATAAGGCATGACATGGAAGGTATCTCTGTGACCTCCAAAGCAATTGTCTCAGTCCAAGGCTCATTGGCATGCCATGCCATGGGTTCCAAAAATTCTCAGCACATTTTCGGCATGCAGGCCAGCCTGTATATTGCGAGGTCGGTATCATTTTCGGGAAGTGGGCTCATCCAATGTATATTGTGAGGTCAGTATCATTTTCAGAAAGTGGGCCCATTTGTATGTTATGAGGTCGGTATCACTTTTAGGAAGCGGGCCTGTCCCTATGCCCTGGGTTCCGAAAATATTCAGCACAATTTCGGCATGCAGGCCCGACCATATATTGTGAGGTCAGTGTGATTTTCAGGAAGTGGGCCTGCCCATATGTTACGAGGTCGGTATTACTTTCAGGAAGTAGGCCGTCCCTATGCTACAGCTTCCGAAAAATTTCGGACAATTTTCAGCCTGCAGGCCCGAGTCACCTGACTATACATTAAGGGTCGGCATAACTTTCAGAAGGTGGGCCCATCAGTACATTACGTGTCAGAATCATGTTCAGAAAACAGGCCCGTCCGTAAGCTATGGGTTCTGAACCATTTTCAGCAACCAGCCTGGTCCAGGCCCATTCATAAGTTTTGGGTCTCATATTATTCTCGGAAAAGGGGCCCAACCATATGCCATACTACAGTGTCAAAATCACTCTCGGAATGTGGGCCCGTCCCTTTTCTACAGATTCAGTATCACTCCCAGACAGTGGACCCATCTGTATCCTACAGGATTTATTCATCTCGGGCCTGTCCCTTTGTCACACCGACATTTTGTCTCAGGCCCGCCTTGGGGTGGCCATAAAAATCAGATGTTTTGCAGGTGGGCTACTCGATATTTGCACTGAAATGTTACCCCAGTATGTGACACAAGGTATACAAACCTTGGTCATCACATTGGTGCCATCTCTCTCACCCTTTCCTTGAGTGATATACCGTACGATCTTCAGGAAGGTTGCTATGATTCAAGAACTTCCAATATGAGCTCTTGGATTTCCATTTTATAGTCTCTGGTGCAACTGACTTGATTTCAAGACATCAGGAATCTCTGATAAGAAAGGAAATTTGCAGAGGAACACTACTGCTTGTGTTGCAAGCTCAGCTTCTGCATGGCTTTCCGATGATCGTTTGAAGAGGGGGGGCTTGGTTGAGCGCCATTCTGTTTGAGGGCTAAGGAATCACTGCTCAGATTGCCTTTAGGCTGGAGAATGGGCCAGATAGGCCATGAGTGTATTCACAGACTCAAAGACTCTCCGAGCAGTGACTAGCCCTTAACTTTCTGGTGTTTCCACACAGGACGACCTTCAAGTAGTCCACAAGCATGTTTTCCAGCACTGCCAGCAGGTTCCGAGCAATGTCAGAGCATTTCCACACCATAACAACCTTAGGGCTCATAACCTGTTTGAGGGGATAAGAAGCACTTCTGTTCTTAACTACTCACAGTGTCTCTAATACAGACACTTAGGTGAGTCCCCAAGTGGTGATTCCTATCCCCTCCAAGAAACATATTCTTGTTGACGGAAGTTGGATACAGTACTCCAGTGGAGCTAATTGATTTCTGAGGTCCATACTAAATGGGTCATGGATTGACTTCATGATAGAAACTGCGCAAGGTTTTTGTGCTCGTTGAATAAAGGAAGTAAGCAAAATCAGCTCTGAGGGACAATGATGGCAGTAGCGGGAAGAGCTGCATTTGATACAGCCTCCCTGTCGGCAGCTTACCATAATTCCTTTATTGGTATCTTAGCAATGTTCTTACCACTTGGAGCATTGAGAATCAGGTGATCTGTTGGGCAGGTGCTATGAAAAACTGAGAAGTGGCATGCCGGATAAGCCTTTCTTGCCTCATCACACTATAATAGATTGATGTGGTCAGTTACCTCAGCTTACCTGTGTCCTGGGGGAAGTTCTGAAGAGGAAGAGATCCACTGGCAGGGAGAAGTCGCTGGTGAGAGTTGCAGGGCAAGTGAGCCAATTGGCATCCAGGTTAGAGTGACGAGTCTGAGAGACTGAGACATAATTGTCACATCATCATGATCTGAGTTACATACTATGATGTGGCTGTTTCTCATGAGTCACACTAGTAAGCTCCAAACTTCCATTTGGTATTGCCACACTGGCATTGAAGGAGATCTAATAACATGTTCTATAGATAAGAACTCAGTTAACCAATATGGTCACGGTGATGCCACAGCTGGACAGACAAGAAGGATTCGGAAGTTGTCAACATGCATCATGACTCGTGACCTACACTCATCTACACTCACAGTGGTCAATGTTTCAAAACATGAAGACCGATGTGATTCATATAGACGGGAGATATTGACTTGGAAAGAAGCTGGGACAGGCTCGTATTGTAAGTCCTTCCGAGCTGACCCTCACCAACAGTTAATGCTCATTTATTTGGGCCTGGCATGCCCCATGGAAGCTACAGTGTACAGTTCACAGGACATATTCATGGCCAGGAATTTAGCATCAAGTTGGAAGACTGTGACAATACTGATGTCTCTTATTTGGAAAACGAGCATTCAATCCTCAATGAACTTCAAGATGGCTGAGTTCCTAGGTTGCCACAACCTGTTTGGCTAGGAAGAGAAGAAACTTACTGTGCCATGGTCCTGGAGAGCCTTGGACCATCATTACACACCTTACTACAGTTGGCAATTCTCTTCCCTATTCATGTTGCAAAAATTGGGCTCCCGGGCCAAATGGTTCATTTTTGAAGGTAATCATCACAGAGACATGTATATCTTGTTAATTTGTTGAAAATAAATTACTCACCTGGAGTACATTCACTCTTGCAACTTTATCCACCCAAATATTAAACCACACAACATACTGATGGGTGTTGGAGACTCGCAAGACCTCATCTTTCTCATCGACTTTGGTATAGCTCAGAAGTATCATGATCCATTGTCTCACATTCATATTCCAATGCAAGAAAACCTCTCATTTGTGGGCACTCCTGCTTTTGCTTCTCTCAACAGTCATTGTGGTCTACAATTGGGGTGTAGGGATGATATTGAATCCCTCACATATTCACTTATCTTCCTTTCCTGCAGCTCACTCCCATGGCTCACTGCAGATGGTAAAGGCCCTTCACTCCAAATTGTGTTGTCCCGCAAGCAGGCTTTCCTAGCGGATGGCAATGCTGAGGCTCATGACATCCCTATCACTTTTGTCAATATGCTTTGATATGCCCATGGTCTCACCTTCACTCAAAGCCTGACTATGGCCATCTTCATACCATTCTTGAACATGCAGTAGAATCTGTTCCAACTTCCAATCATGCATCCCCATTCAAACCCGTTGCATTTGCTCATGACCTCAAGAGAAAAAGTATACCAAAGGAGGTAACATCTCAGTCAATGGTATGTAATGGCATGATCGTTTCCAAAATTCTGAGTCACAGGTGAGATGTTCTAATGATTTGGTTGTGTAGTAAAGTAGTACATGCACATGCACGCATACGGTATGATCCATTTGCTTTGAGTCAGACCCCAGAACCTTCAGTACTTCGGTGAAGTACCAGACTGCGACACTTCAGGTTACTGGTTTTTGGAAGCTCTTAGCTTCATCTTTCACTACCAAAAGATCAAGCTAAGAGCTTCCATTTCCATGGGCATTCCCAGGGTGAAAATATATATTTTTGGCAGACCCTGGAAAGCTATTTTTAGGTGAAATGAAAGCATCCCTGAGTGTCACCCTGAGTAGCAGGAATGCCCGGTAGAGTAAGAGGGCATCCCTCTCTACATGAGAGGGATGCCCTGTGATAGTTTTGGATGACCTCATATAATTATGTTATATTGGTAATTTGGACCATATTGGAACATAGAGGGGGTGTCTGGGGTCCTGGAAAGGGGATGCCCTCAAATTACACATTTGTATATATAACAGGGCCTCCCTGTGACTATTATTGGACATCCCTCTAAAGAGGAGGTCATCCATGTGACAATTATTGGGCATCCCTCTAAAGAGGAGGGCATCCCTTTGAGGAGGGGGCATCACTGTGACTATTATAGGGCATCCCTCTAAAGAGGAGGTCATCCCTGTGACTGTTTCGAAAGTGTAGTGGACTACCAAAAAGTGTAGGCAAAAGTGTACCAAAGTGTACCAACAAAGTGTAGTAAAGAGTGTAGTAAAGTTGTAGTGACAAGTCTATGGGACTACCAAAAAAAGTGTAGTGAAAAGTGTAGTGAATCCTGACAAGTTTTCAAACTTCTTCTTTCAGTTTCATATGATGTAGACATGTGAGTAATATAGATATGGATGTATCCAATGGTTTACAATCCCCTCTATACCCCTCCCCACTGTCCTAGATCATATTTTCAACATTTTCACTTATATATATATATTATCTGTCATAATGGATATATTGTCAGGGCAATGTTAGTTCCTTCTGGGTATCTAGAAAGAAGAAACTGAGAATGTTGGCAATTTCGCCATGATGACTTCGGGCAGCCTTGTTGTTTCTGCATTGTTCATTGGCATAGCAGCATTGTTGAATGAGTGCTTCTGGCAAGAGACTCAGGCTGTTTGCACAGCCCAAGGTATATCCTGGCAAGAAAGAACTCCTTGCAGTACTTTTATGTTATATCAGTTCGAAAGGGCCTTGGCTAAAAAGACGACAACAAAAAAACAGTATCCACAGATCAGAATCGAAAAACTGCCGCCTCCACCCAGTGTCTATACATACCCAACAACCGCTACCGCGTGATCCCCATCTTCAAGAACACCCCAACAACTTCCACCTCATCATACCATCCCAGGTTCTCCAACATTTTCTTTGAATGTATATACTTGAGCGTGTTCAAGAAATGTCGCTGGATCATGTCCAGAGATGCTACCCCTTCGATTCATTGCGCCGGGTGCAGGTACGAAGCTGAAGACAACGGAGAGGTGATGGTGTCAATGGAGGATGTGATGAGTTCCACAAGCGAGACGATGAACTTTGGAGCGACCTGTGACAGTGTCAGAAACTCGTCAACGTCGACAACAAAGGAGAGAAGAGATACGCACAGCAAGTGCCCCGCCATCAAAGTAATACAAATACTGATCAAGTGTGTCACAGTATATCTGAACCGTGACGATCTCCTCCGTCGCCGAATGCACAATCCGCAACAACTTTTGCAAACATTCCAGTACTCATTTGCTGTCCTGGTGTGGGTACTGTCACAACCTGTCAGTCACAATCGATAGTGCAGACCAATACTCACCACCTTCACATCTTCAAGTTCCCCATCCTCCTTATCCTTGCCCCCCTGCTTGCCTTCCCCTGCCTCTGCCTCTCCTTCCCCTTCCACCTCCACCGCCGCTTCTTGCCACAACAAATGACTGGCAGCATGCACCGCCGTTGCCTGAGGCAGTTTCTTCAACAACTTGGCTCCATGCAACGCAGCCTGGGTAATCAACGTGTCATATCCGTCTACCTCGAACACCTTTGCACCCTGCAACGTCCCAATGATCAACGTGATCACAGCCAGCTGTGCTCGGCTCTCCGAAATCGAGTCTTCGTACACCGAAAACGCTTGGACGTACAGGTCGTACGCGAGGTCTTCGAACCCGGAGCCACATTCGGAGGCGATTTGAGCGGCGAGGAGGAATAGACGGAGAGAGAATCGACTTGTGTCGCAAGGAGGAGGTGCATTCGGGCACGAACTTGAGGATTGTGGTCACTTCAATTGATTGCCAGTCATATTCCTATTCGTTGTCGAGGTTAAAAATAATCAGTACATGAATGTGAGATCTCACCAAATGTTCAGGAATCTTGTACCGCTGACAGAGCTTGATGCTCGAAGTGATGAGTGCATGGGAATGTATACCACATTTGTTCGCCTCCAGCCTCAAAGTCCCGACGCGCGGTTTGCAGCAGCTGTCGGAATATGGTGCGCCAGTCAGTTCAACCTCGACTCTGGACCAGAGAAATCTGCAGACCCACCTCAAACTGCACCCCCAACTTCAACTCAGCCCTAAACAGATGCACCATCCTTGCTACCCACCCCTGCTCCTCCGCCGTGTCCTCCTTCTCCACCACATACAGTCCCTGTCTCCATGTCTCTTTCATGTCCTTTCCATCCGTCTGACCCTTGATCACCCCGTGACACAGATCCAAGAGTCCATCCACATCGCTGGGTGTCTCGATCACGGTCTCGTTCTTGAGTATGCTTGAGACGACGCTGTGTGCGATCGAGCGGCGTGTTAAACACAGTTGTTGTGTCAGGAGCGGGACGTAGCACCGGATGGCAAGCAACGTGAGCACGGATTGGTACGAGTTAATCGGAGCGATGAGCAGCGCTGCGAGATTTGCAGCCGTTTGTGGAGCGTGCAGATCAGAGCTGCACCAGATCAGCGTTAGGAGTAGACATACATATATATAGACATAAAACCTACGTTTCAGAATACTCTTTGATTTTGGTGTGCGCAAATGCCAAAATCTGATCCACATATTCATGTCTGTCAGGGTAGCAGCTAAGGAGAGATTCGTGAGCGAGACCCAGAGCGCCGTGATGTCTTGTATTGACAGGTCTGGTCGAGCCTGCGACCGCATCATCAGAATGTCACTAATTCGTGTATATCTTGTCGTACATACCTTGATGAGTTCGACGACTTGTTTCCAGAAGACCTCAAAGAGTTGTACGTCTTCTGGTATGCCACGGAACTTTCTTGCAGGCACATCATCCTTTTCCTTTTCCTGTTCCTTTTCCTTGCCCTTTTCCTCTTCCGGCGAGACACCGTTCACCCAAATGTTCTTCTCTGACTCTTCCACCAGGCTATCCCAAGCATCTACCCCCTCGACCTTTACGCCGGCGTCCGGCTGAATGTAAACAAGATTAGCCCTGTCTCTTGCCAGCCTGACCTTTTCTGCTAGTCGCTTGGCGGCACCTTCTTCCTGTTTCTTGGTCTCCTCTGGGTCTTCGGTCTCCGCCTCGCGGGCGGCATAGGCCGCCAGTCTGTCGATGAGCGCGATAACGATCAATTTGATGTTGACTTTCAGGTGTAGCTGAGCGGTTGCGGATAAAAATGGTCCGAGCGAATGGAGGTGGAACTCGTCTGTGGATACCAACCGCAGTCCTTAATCAATTTCTGGACAGTATGTACGTAAACACTCACCTGAATGACGACTTACATCAGATACTCCTGTGCGATGACATCCTTGCAGTTGACGACTTGCTCCAGTATAGCTGGAAGTATGCTCTTCTGGTACATTTCCAGATCGAGGCTGTCGAGCTAGGAGAGATGGACGAGGTTGATGCCGACAAGGATGCGGAGTTCGCGACATTCATCTCGCGTTTCTCGCGGTCACGCGAGTGACCTTGGCGCTGGGGAGGAACCCAGAGCTTGTTTTCATTTCTATGAAATTCGTGAGCACGGACACTTGGAGGGACCCTTGAGGGATTAGACTGGGTCAGCAAACAGATGACGCGGTACGGAGAGGGCTCACCCGGAATCCGCCCTGACAGGCAGGTAATCGGTGGCCTAACCGCTGAGATAGTGTCATAGAAAGAGCCCACGTATGACGCCTCTACTACTCATGTCCTTCATGATTTTATTGACGGTTGTGTCAGGGATAGACATGTGTACGCCGACGGTAATCTGAGGTTGAGGCAGGGGATGATATTCGACTAGTTCATAGAGATCTGCGAGATGGTGTCGTAGAGGTAGTTGGAGAGATATCGGAGGGCGTCGAAGATGGCCATGTCTTGCGACACCTGTGGTCACTGGAGGAACTCGAGAGAGGTGGACGCATGCACTTACAGAGCTCATAATATTGCTTTGGTGACAGTAATGACGTGCGCAGCTCAGCGAGCATGAGATTGGCGCTCTTTAGTGCGTCCATGATCTCGTCATTGTCCTACAAGCAGGACGTCAGCGATGATGGCTCCGAGGGCGAATTCGGTGTCGCCGCCCAGGACGCACAATAGGATGCTTCATCTGGCTGAATCTTTACACTTTCCATGGACTCGCTGAAAGGTTTTCCTTCTTCGACGACGGTGGTGATGATCGTGGAGGTTGTCGCCGTCACTGTTGTCTTCGTCAATAGGCACACCGCGCCTTATGTAAGCAGAGCGCGCTAACCGCCCTGGACAATGAAATTCACCTTGACTAGGGCCATCCATGCGATGCGATGCGCGACGTGCACGGCGGAACTGCGCTCGCGTTTGTGAACGCTGTGCCACATGAGGTGTCGTGTTATAAGATCATGGCACAGATGGACACGCTCTCGGCGACTCTCCGATCGTCCACATCATGTCGAAACGCAAGCAAGCTTCAAGTTAGCACACGAGGTGGACGAAGTCGGCGACGACGGTCCCGAAAAACAAGTACGCATATTCTGTCCGCACGCCCGCATTATCACGTAGACCGTAGACATCAACTTTGACTACTACAACGTCAAAGCGAACATTGATTATCACACCCATCCAGCGACTGCTCATCCAACTGTTTGGCCCGGATGCCGAGCGCGTGCAGACTGGCCCTCTTTCATATTAGATCACGAGTGTGGCGCAGGAGAGCGGCGTGGGCAGTACTATCAAGACCGAGGAAGCCGAGGAAGCCGATCCGCACGCGTTGCTGACGGTCATCAGCTGCCTTGTACGTGTCGGTCTCTGTGTCCAGGTACGGTCTGTTGAAGGCTGCAACAGGATCACTCGGAGTTGCAGTGGGTGATTACCTGCGAAAACGACGGTTGATCAGGGGTTCCACGAATCGTTGTCGTCACTGCTGCAAAATCACCCGCAATGCCACGTCGAGCTGGTACTCGGTGAGCGAGTGGTGAACATGCCTGTGCAAGTGATGCCGCCGATGTACCGGATGCTGTCCGAGGAGATCGACGAAGCGATCCAAGATGTGAGCGTGTTCTCTGTTGGTTGCACGTGTGTATTCAACAGGTTCGCAGGGCTACAGATTCACGCACTACCTGTTTGTATCGCGTGCACACAGTCTGTCATCGAAAGAAGAAGAAGCAATGCTCGCGGCTCAACGAAATTCGAAGCGACATCGGACAGAAACGAAAGGTGGCGTGTATGCGTCTCGAGTGGGTCTCAAACAAGTTTATGGCTTTCGATTGACAAGAGGACCAGCACGCAACGCACACGGTGACATACACGTTCACGGATGCACCACCGCGGAATTCGGACGCGCCCTCGCTCGCTCGCATAGACATGTAGCAAATTTACCCTCTCTCTCGCCACATCGTTCACCCTTGTTGGTGACGCACACGCAACCACCGTCACTCCGCCGTCTTCCTGTCCCGCCAGCCCCCTCCCTCGTTCTCTCACATCTCATCCATCATCACCTCAACGCGTCGAGGACGGCGTATGGCAACTGCCCTTGCCCCAGTCGTCCGCGTCACCTCCCTTGCCGCATCCAAGGCGGTGTCGACGACTGCCGTATGCTCTTGGCACAACGAGAGTATACGACGGTCGCCGTACATCGTTGCCTCCCTTGTTTTCCCTCGACCTCGCCTTCCCCACATCACCCCTCCTATGTGTCCATGCGGGCGCACGCACCACCTCGCTTGCTCACTGATCCTCCTGCCCTCGCCCTCTCCTGCCTTCGTCCTCGCACATCACCGTCGCTCGTGACGCGCTTGCTCGCCTACCCTTACCCACGACATGCATGCACAAGGAGGTACACTGCTCTTCCACGACGGCGAACACAGGAACAGAGTGCACAAACGCGCACGCAAACACATGGACGCGTGGACCCTCGCGCGTCTCGCACTTGCTCTCATGCGCCCGTCCTCGTATTTTCCAATGTCGCATGGTAGCGACGCCGTATTTGCGGAAGAGTGCGAGCATATATGCACGCGGCACGCGAACGCGTGGTACGCGAGGACGACATTACCATGACTCAACACGTATCGTATATAGTGATAGCTCACCATACAGACTCTCGGTCTCCTAGTCCATCGCTCCCATCTCTGCCGCCATCTTGGCTTCGAGCTAGTCTCTACCATGTTGTAGGTCGGAATATCGCCGGCAATGCTTTCAGCTGAGGTCGTTGCCTTCTCTTGTACGTCTACACACACTCCGGGGGAACAAGGACATTGAAACGGTATTCTTCATCAGATTGAATTTCTGACAAGAACACGATACATAGAATACATGAATCCCAGTATCAAATCGAGTTTACCACGGGCAATACATCACGTCTGACGAAGAAGACAAAGGAGAAGAAGAATAGCATCACTTGGAACGATACTTTATTTCTGTGGGAGAACATTCTCCTTTCTATGCCAGAAAACTGAATTCTCTCAGTGACGGTGACGATCGTTCGGTACTCGTCGTCAAGGTTTTCCGAAAGCACCGCATCAGAAAAGACGAACTGGTCGGATTTCTCTCTGATACCATCGGCAACATTCTGGGGAAATGCACTGCGGACAACGGTACGATGTCATTATATTATATGTCGTTGCGTTCTACTGATACGATCTCTCCGATCAGTGTTTGAAGGTCCTCTTACAAACGCGATTGTTACCTCCGATGCCTCCGAACCTTCCGGGATTTCGATCAAGTTTGCGGTAGCTAGTGCACCCACTCCGAACGCAAACGAATGCCAAACTGCGCACGCCATCACCGAGGCTACCGAAGAGATCATCGCACTGGCCCCACCGACCACCGTCGGCTTACTAGGCTCAGCGGTCAACGCTGAATCACAGGTCGTGAGCACGGTAAACACGTTTGATAATGTGCGGGGAGTCCTGTTGGACAGGATTGAACTTTTCAACAAGATCATGGCCGGCATCGCAGAGGTATTTTGTTCTTCATTATCTCGCCGCCGTGTGATCTCATGGTGAGACAGATTCATCCATACGCGTCGGTTGGTTGGTCTGCTATATCCGCTGCGATTGGAGTGCGTCTCTTATTGTATCATTTCGCTGTTGGCTAATCGTTCGTCATATCGCATTCAGGTATTAGTGAACCAGAAGAACTGCGACGAGCGGATCATTCAGCTGGCGGCCACCATGAGGGATGTCTTCAGTTTCCTCTACGACGCCGAACCTCTGAAGGCTATCAAGACGCACATCAAGACCATGACGCTTTTGTTACAACAAGTAACAGAGTGCGCATTCTTCATCACGGGATATGCCAAGCAAAAGGACTTTTGTCAGTCGTCATCGAACCCACGACTCTTGTCTCTTCTGATCGTTATATCCAGGGATTCGGACCGTGAAATACACGATCTCTGATATCGATGCAAAGATCGTCGACTTCGAGGCTAAGCTGAAAGAACTCAAGACCGCATTCCTGGAGGGTGTGGCAGTGCAAACGGGAGTTACTGTCGTCCGTATGATGAATACCGTGGACCATATTGGTAGGCACAATCCCTTCGAACTGTGGGCGGGCTGCTCACGGACGTGCAATATAGCGGAATTTATCGAGTTGAGCGACATGCCATATGCGATTGGTGCTAGATATGTGCGGGAAAAAGTATGCTTGCCTGGGACACGAGAATCGTTGCTCCGCGACATTTGCGATATCATCAACAACCCAGACCAGGATGCCCCACGTATTTGCTTGCTCACTGGTGTCGCTGGATCGGGCAAGTCTGCGGTAGCTCATTCGATTTGTATGACGGGCTAGAGCGACTAGGCTCGTCGTATTGCTTCTCCAGCACTGATGTCGCGAGGCGGAACCCCCAGAATCTATTCAGCACGATTGCACGCGACCTGTCTGCTCACGATCCGCAGTACAAATCTGCTCTTTGGGGGATCGTGAAAGACAAGCGAGCGCTTCGCCCGTCTATCTCACTGGATGAGCAGATCGAGCGCCTCATTATCGAACCTAGTAAACATCTTCACTCCATCGGACCGTTGGTGGTCGTTATCGACGCTCTCGACGAAAGTGGTAGCATAGCCGATCGTGGGCAACTGCTGGAAGCCATATCTAAGCGAATTTCCGACAACACACTCCCAGCCAACCTTCGCTTCCTCATTACCTCTCGACCCGAGAGTGATGTCCTCGATGCGTTTGCGAATGGTTTACATGTCGTCCATCAGCGGATGGGAGACATATCCGAGGAAAATGTTGACGAGGACATACGGAAGTTTATACGGTATTCACTCAATCGGTACACTGAGCTCGAGGCCAACTGGCCTAATCAAGAGTGGTGTCAGTTACTTGTCCATCATTCACAGCACCTCTTTCAATGGGCTTCGACAGCCTGTAGATTTGTCCGAGGAGAGGGTGCCACTGGAGTCAGCCCATCGGACCGGATGAAAATGCTTCTAGAACACAGTAAAGATACCCATCCACCCACTAGATGCACTATACCAAGCCATTCTCAGCCAACTGTTCATGCTCAACAAGGCTCGACAATCATTCCGTGACGTGATGGCCATTATACTAGCACTGCAGGAGCCACTATCATTGATGTCCCTTTCTGCACTGCTCCCGGACTTCAATATTGAGGAAATAGTCAAGGCTATGGGATCATTGCTAGATGGGGTACATGATGAGGAGAAGCCCATCCGACCACTTCATTCATCCTTCCATGACTTCTTGCTGGATGAAGTACGGAGTTCCTCCTTTCACATAATCATTGGTACCCATCATTCTCTGTGTCTTGGAAAGGCATTGGTTAGATGCATGCAGAGTCAGCTTAGGTTTAACATCTGTGATCTCAAGGACTCTCGACAACCCAACAAGACTATTCCCGATCTGTCGAGTCGAGTGAAGAAAGCCATTCCCCCCCAGTTGATATACTCTTGCCAATACTGGATGGTCCACCTGGGCAACACTGCTCCTGACCAAGACTTGTTGGACAACATCAGTTTTTTTTTGCAGAATTTCTTCCCCTACTGGCTTGAAGCCATCAGTCTTCTTGCATCTTCCTCACCATTGGTGTTCATCTTGTCTGCCATAGAGACCTGCAGTATCTTGAAAACATGGGCCAAGGTAAGATTGACTATGACAACATGCAATCAATACTGAATGGGGATGTAAATAGAACCATGAGATTGGCATTCTAGCATCAGAGGCATCCCAGTTCATCCAAGTGTTTGCTCCTGTGCTGAGGAAATCCACCTGTCATTTGTATTTGTCAGCCATGTATCAAATCCCCTCTGGTTCACCACTTTGTACACTCTGGTCTAATCACCCTCAAAAGGATGCCTTGATGATCTCTGAATAGCCAACAAATTGGCCATCTGAGATCCATGTTCTGCAGGGACACATCAGGAGTCACATCTGTTGCTTATTCACCTGATGGGATCCACATTGTCTCTGGCTCTTGGGACAATACCATTAGGGTATGGAATGCAACCAGTGGTCAGCTTGTGGCAGGACCATTCCAGGGACACACACATGATGTCGAGTCTGTTGCTTATTCACCTGATGGGACCCACATTGTCTCTGGCTCTCAGGACTACACCATTAGGGTATGGAGTGCAACCAGTAGTCAGCTTGTGGCAGAACCATTTCAGGGACACACAAGTTCTGTCACCTCTGTTGCTTATTCACCTGATGAGACCCACATTGTCTCTGGCTCTTGGGATAACACTATTAGAGTATGGAATGCAACCAGTGGTCAGCTTGTGGCAGGTCCATTCCAGGGACACACAGATCACGTCAACTCTGTTGCTTATTCACCTAATGGGAACCACATTATCTCTGGCTCAAGGGACAGCACCATTAGGGTATGGAATGCAACTGTTACAAATCCCTTCATTTTCGCTCTTTACTTTCTATTTTTCGAAGTCACGTGACCTGCTTAGTCAGCATCACGTGACCAATTTTATACTTCATCTTTCATCTTTCACTTTTCACCTTTCGACGTCACGTGATCTACACAGCCACCAGTCACGTGACTTATCTTGGTAGCACTCGTTAAACACTTACCATAATAGTTAGCACAGCTTATTCAGACCGGCCCTAAGCTGGTCTGTGCGCATGTACCAGTAGTATAAATACTTGAATACAGCAACCGAACAAGCCAGTCTTGTTCTGGTTGGATTCCCCTAACCTATACAGTCCCCATCCCCTTCCTAGTCCTTGTCCCCTTGTTGAGGTGCCATAGTCCTTTTTGGATAGGGTTGCCTTCATAAGAACAAGACTATTTTACTATCCCACCTCACCCGTCACCGGTACACGTGACAAAAACTTTTCGTCTAAACCGCTTCGTCATTGTCGGATCCCAGACATAAGGGAGACCCCTCACATCAGAGGCAAAAGAGAACCCTTGACCAGGTTACCGTCCAGGGGATTACGA
>JBBPPC010000571.1:0-15733 GCA_038091775.1 Leccinum olivaceopallidum | reverse complement strand
AGAAAGTTTGGTGCCCGGCTCGGCTGTGTGATAAAGGCCGGCAGCGTGTATGGGTAAAAAGGAAAAAGGACCAGTCGGACACCAGAAAATACGGGTCATTTGATCAGTGCCAGATGGCGGACTCTAAGCTGGAGTCAGAATAGATCGACATTGAGACTTGTATGAACGACTTACCGAAAAGCCGAGTGCCTGAAGAACGGGGTTTACAGCCTTATACCAAAGGAGTGTCAGAATCCCCTCGTACAAGTCGTTCGGAGTATATTGTTGTGACATCGTTGATTGCGCTCCCCCTTCACGACCATCGGAAGTGGAATGTCCATCCAGCAACGAGTCAAGAATTTTTTTCAAGAGGTCTAGATCTTCACAGGGGATGAGTTTGTTCAGGGCAGAATGGGAGACAACAAGCCAATCCCGCTTGAGTAGCTCGTGAAGCATTATTCGCAGAGCTTCCATATCAGCATAGCAAATTTCAGGGAGGGGTACATGGACGACGCTCTCCAACTCCGCCATAATGATCAGTGCATCACATCTTTCTTTGCTGGCTGTGAGGTAAACGACTGGTCCGGGGATTTCCAAGGCAGAAAGTTGCTTGATTGTCTTCGAAAGCAAGAATCGCTCAAAACCTGGCAAGGACCGGATCTGAAGGAGGAGATTCTCCCGTCTCAGTGCAAGATCATGATGTCTTTGGATGTTCTTCTCGAGCAATCGAGCATCAGCGACTGAGATATGTGCTGGCTGGCAGACTGCGGCATTGTCCCGAATACTAGCATGTGCTAGTTCCTGCGAGATTTGCCGGAACTGAGAAGCAAGGTCAGGATAGTTGTGAGCCAGGTCATCAACTGGAGTGCGAAGCTGCAGGAACTGAGTCCAGACAATGGAACGCCCTTGCTCCAGCCACTCGACAGCTAGTTCAGGATGACCAGCTTCGAGAGCGGCGGAAATTGAGTCACGTGTGACATGAGCTGCTTCAACGAGTAGACGATGACGCTCAGTGACTGGGAGTCCGAGCCATGCTAATTGTGGGAGAAGGTCGAGAGAAGAAGCGCATGCATCAAGGAGAGCAGTGGTATTTCCTTGAAGTTGCGCAGAAGAAATCCAGGCACGAGAGGCATCGAAGCGGGCGGAAGCAGGACCGATGGAAACACGAGTGGCATTTGAAAAGTTGAAAGCAGCAGCAGAGAGATCAGCAGAATCATGAGAGTGGGTAAAACGGATATTGAATGCCAGCCCAAGGCCAAGCAATAAGGTTAGTTTCTCCGGATGTCCATCGGGAGTGGAGTTTATTGCCTCCTCCCTCATGCAAATGGACCTGTTTAGATCCGCGAGGTGCCCGAGGTGCACAAAGCGACGAGATAATGAATCCCCGAGGTTGTTCAGCCGACCTGGCTTGCCTGGATGGCCATCGGGTGTCAGACAGAGAGCCTCCTCAAACATCGAGATCGACCTGTTTAGATCCGCGAGGTCCCCGAGACGCTCAAAGCGACTCAATAATGAGTTCCCAAGGTTGTTCAAGCAAGCCGGCTTGTCTGGATGGCCGTCGGGTGTCAGACAGACAGCCTCCTCTTTTATCGAGATCGACCTGTCTACATCCGCAAGGTCCCCGAGACGGTTAAAGCGACGAGATAATGAGCTCCCGAGGTTGTCCCGCAGACGTGGCTTGTCTGGATGGCCATCGGGTGTCAGACAGACAGCCTCCTCATACATCGAGATTGACCTGTTTAGATCCGCGAGGTCCCCGAGACGCTCAAAGCGACGACATAATGAGTTCCCGAGGTTGTTCAACCGACTTGGCTTGTCTGGATGGCCATCGGGTGACAGACAGACAGCCTCCTCAAACATCGAGATTGACCTGTTTAGATCCGCGAGGTCCCCGAGACGGTCAAAGCGACGAAATAACGAGTTCCCGAGGTTGTTCAAGCAAGCCGGCTTGTCTGGATGGCCGTCGGGTGTCAGACAGACAGCCTCCTCTTTCATTGAGATCGACCTGTTTAGATCCGCGAGGTCCCCGAGACACTCAAAGCGACGAAAGAATGAGCTCCCGAGGTTGTTCGACCAACATGGCTTGTCTGGATGGCCGTTGGGTGTCAGACAGATAGCCTCCTCTTTCATCGAGATCGACCTGTTTAGATCTGCGAGGTCCCCGAAACGGTCAAAGCGACGAAGTAATGAGTTCCCGAGGTTGTTCAAGCAAGCCGGCTTGTCTGGATGGCCGTCGGGTGACAGACAGACAGCCTCTTCAAACATCCAGATTGACCTGTCTACATCCGCGAGGTCCCCGAGACGCTCAAAGCGACGAGATAATGAGTTCCCGAGGTTGTTCGACCAACTTGGCTTGTCTGGATGGCCGTCGGGTGTCAGACAGACAGCCTCCTCAAACATCGAGATCGACCTGTTTAGATCCGCGAGGTCCCCGAGACGCTCAAAGCGACACAATAATGAATTCCCGAGGCTGTTCAACCGACTTGGCTTGTGTGGATGGCCGTCGGGTGTCAGACAAACAGCCTCCTCTCTCATCGTGATCAACCTGTTTAGATCCGCGAGTTTCCCGAGACGCTCAAAGCGATTCAATAATGAGTTCCCGAGGTTGTGCAAGCAAGCCAGCTTGTCTGGATGGCCGTCGGGTGTCAGACAGACAGCCTCCTCCAACATCGAGATCGACCTGTTTAGATCCGCGAGGTCCCCGAGACGCTCAAAGTGACTCAATAATGAGTTCCCGAGGTTGTTCAAGCAAGCCGGCTTGTCTGGATGGCCGTCGGGTGTCAGACAGACAGCCTCCGCAAACATCGAGATCGACCTGTTTAGATCCGCGAGGTCCCCAAGACGCTCAAAGCGCCGAGATAATGAGTGCCCGAGGTTGTTCAACCGACCTGGCTTGTCTGGAGGGCCGTCGGGTGTCAGACAGACAGCCTCCTCTTCCATCAAGATCGACCTATTTAGATCTGCGAGGTCCCCGAGACGCTCAAAGCGACGAAATAACGAGTTCCCGAGATTGACCAGCAGGGACGGCATGTCCAAGCTAGGAAGGTCACGATGACTATAGCCGCCTCGCCAAAGATCCACGGCAGACTCGAGTATCCGTATTGCCTCGTGTATATCAGCAAGCACACCATTGCGTGCGAACCGCTCAGATAACAGCGCCCCAAGGCCAAAGATGAGTATAGGTCGGTCAGGATTCCGGTCTGACATGTTTTGTACCAGGTTCCGCGTCCTCTGTATGAGATCGTCGTCATTTTCTTGCTGCGCCGGTAACGATCCACCGTCTCCTGCCTCCACCAATGCTGGAGCCTTGGCCATTTGCAATGCGAACACCCCTGCTCGGTGTGCATAACTTCCTGCCGCCGAGACCTCTACCACTCCTTCCAGTAAATCCTTTGCTTCTTCCCTGTCGAACTCAAACCCTCGCCTCTGGAAGCGCGCAAGTAGCGCAAGACCAAGTTCCAGTACCGTTGCACAATGATCCGGATGATCTGTGCTCCGAAGCCGTAGAGCATCCCGATACAATCCAATTGGCACATCTAGGTCAAGGTACCGATTGTTTGCCTGGCAGTCGATGAACTTGGCATTGGCCAAGTTGAACAGAACGGCTGCACGATCAAGGTCATCTATCGGGCAAATCTCTTCAACACGCTGGAAAGTCTGGACGGCTGCGTCTAGATCCCTTTGGTCCTGCCGCTGGCGGTAACGCAGGAGAGCACGATGTCCCTCGTCGGTCAGGTGTTCCAGCGCGTTCATTTCGCGTGACTCCGGTAGCTGTTGCCGTCAGGTCAGAAAACGACTACAGCGCCATGAATAATCTGCTTACGTCGACTTTGGGACATGATTCACTCGTACCACAAATGCGTCGCTCCGTGATGATGCGAAGGGACGAACACGACGGTGATATATCATCCGTCTCCGCTGTAAAGTTGGTGACTACGAGGGGATGTCAAACAGTGTGCGGTATACAAAGGAGTTGCTCACACTGAAGATGTTTATTCTGGAACACTTTTCCTACAGTACTCTTGAATCGACGGAGCAATTCTCCGTTTCCTATACGCTGTCCAAGCTCGAACGATGCGTAGACACTAAATGAAACAGAGGAAGATCTATCTGATGGCCTTTGGTAGCTATTGAATGAAAGAAGCAGAGATTCGGTGGCAAGTGATGACGCACAAGAGGATTTCTTCATCCCATTCTACGACATCCTTCGCTGTCGACACGGGTTTGTTGGATGTGTGCATGGTCCTTCCATCGACTTCCACAATGACGTGAAAGCCTGCTGGCATGCGACGGAGACCAGATGCAACATTCGTGGCACATATGACTGAACAGGTGAGTTTGGGATGTCTCCAGTATGCCAGCGGGAGATTGCCACGCACGTGTTACAAAGAGATGTTCGCATTCATTGGTAGGTGATGAATGTGATTCCGAGTCGTGCGATGACTTTTGTCCTTGAGGTGGTGGTTGGAGAAGAAAGGGCGGGCTAGAAGAAGATTGGTTGTCTTGATTCATGAGTGGGAAGTGAACAATGGGCAAGTTCTGAGTAACGGGGGTTCTGCAGCAGTAGGTTTATATGGAATGCGGCCAGTTGCAGAGTTGCTGTACACATTTCTGATGGAATGAACGAGGTCCACAGCAAGAACTGCGCCGAAGTTCCGAACATGATGCATGATGCAATGGTGAGTGAAGCCACATTCGGACAAGCGAGAAGGCACCGCTTCAGGAAATGACCCAGTCGGGTAGTACCGTAGCATGCAGACGAAGACGACGCCCGCTCCAGAAGCACCGGCCTACTCGCGCCAGTCTCCTCGAAGATGATGTTAACGTTGTAAGTCGCCGTCTCTCTACCAACACTCCCTCACTCACGACAGATGTGCTCCGCCTCTCCCAAGCCCAGATAAAGATCCTCTATGGCCTTCTCGAATCTCGAGGATTCATTCGACCCCCTCACCCTCTGCGCTTCCACAGCGCCCATCCTCTCCTCACTCTGTGCCAGCGACTCTCCATTTGCTGGATTCCGCCTCCTCCTCTCCCATGCCCTGCTCACCCGCCTCCTCTCTCAACTCTTCCAGGTCCACAGCACCGTCAAAGTAAGCCCATTGACGACTTTGGCCCCGAACAAGTTGAAGCCTACGTCATGGGCTGCGCACGCCACGACGAACTCCGCATCCGTGAAGACCATGCCACGGAGACCATCTCCTCTATCGACGAGCCCTTTGCCCACTCTGACAGGTCCAATGTCTCCAGTCTGAGCAGCCCCTTGCACAACGTCAACACTACCGTCCAGCCGTCCTCAGCAGAGCTTCTGCGTACCCGCTTGAGCACCCTCGCAACGGCGCTGCACAACGCTGTCCGCGTGATCCGCTGAACGGCGCGCCCTCTCTCTGCGGCCCGAAGAAGCGTCCCGCCGTGCGGAGCTCACGCGCGACAAGAAACTGATCGAGGAGCAGAAAGAACAGGAAGATGCCAAAAAGGATATCGAACGCGCGAGACGGGAGATCGAGTCGATTGGGACGGAAGAGGCCAACAAGCTCACTCAGGATTTGACGAAGCGCAGCGGGCTCAAAGTGTCGTTCGCGGTGCGTCCTTGTTCCTTTTTCATTCTCTCTATCGCTGATGCCTTTTCTAGGATACGGAGGACTCGAGCATGGACAGACTGATGCGTTTCCAAGTCGAGCAGCTAGGAATCGAGAAAAAGGACACGCACGAGCGTTTTCGGATCGACGACATCGAGCGCGCGTATCGCAAAGAAGAGCGCCCGTTGCTCATGCTAGGTTATGCTGAAAAACAGGCCACGGACCGGAGAAAAAGATGGCGGAGAAGAAGGTGCGTATGAGGAAAAGAAGGAGGAGGAGAGGAGGAAGCTGCGCGGAGGGAGGAAGAAGAGCGGGAGAGAGCCGAGGCAGGTGAGTGTTTCTTGGTTCAAGATGTCGGGTGTTATAGTGGGACTGAACGACGTGCGGCGGAAGAGGCCGCCTAGGCTGCGAAAAAGAATGGGAAGAGGCGAAACTGAGCGGGCTGCTGCAATGGCAGAAGCGCGCAAGAAGGCGCAACGGGAGCAAGAGGCGGAGGAACGTGCAAAGATGCGTGCGCACTCTGCGAAGATGGGTCCTCCTGTGATTCTGCATGCCGAGGGGGGCTGGCGTCCCGTACTGCCGGTGGTGCTTCCGCCCTCACGACCGCTCCGACTACGGTGAGCATAACAACAAGCACAACGACTGGCGGCGCTCGGCCGAGCCCGTTTCAGCGCACCCACCCACCACACCCTGCCTCCATTTCCCATTCCGGCTCCTCGCAGCTCATCCTCCTGGGGTCCGGAGCGCGTGATCCCGACTTTCGTGTTCCCACCCACCCTCGCAGCAGCCAGCTCACCATACCCGGCAACTCGGGCTCCCGGGCCGGGCCGGAGAGCGTTTTGGGCTCTGCCCGCCCACTCTCAGCCTACTGCCACCCTTCTTCTCGTAGCACACGGAGCGACGTCCAAAGATTGATCCACATGGCTCCCATTGGATTAGTCGGGATTTTAGGATGCAAAGACAATGGACATGGGGAGAGATCTTGCTCGAGGTCGTCTCGCCGATCGCTGATTTTCTTCGGACAAAAGTTCTACCCGGCTCACGTATCTGGTGGTGACCCACTGCCGAGTTCTGCCTTCTGCCATTGCACGCGGCTAATCCATTTCGGAACGGCCAAAGGGGGTTTTCCCATCTGTCCATCTCGTCTTCCACTCCAACATTGACTGCCCTCATCCGTGCGAGACGAAATCACCCATCGGCGACGACTTGATGCACGAGGAGAAACATTTCCTTGCTGTGGGTCAGGCGAACGCAAAAGGCGAAAGCGAGTTTTTCTCCGTCGGCAACGAACTGGCTATCATCGCTGAGCGCATTCAGGGTCTCGCAACGTCCATCCGCCTTGATGGTCCCGAATCAAGTATGTCCCAAGTCTCGAAGGAACTGAGGAGGAGCGAGTGGGTTCACTTTGCCTGCCACGGCATCCCAAACAGACAGCAACACTTTGACTCCGCGTTTGGTCTCCACGACGGCCGGTTTACCGTGGAACGGATCATGGGATGCGAGTTAGAGAACCCGGAGTTTGCCTACCTGTCTGCATGTCACACCACGGTCGGAGACGAGGAGAGTCCAGGCGAGGTAATCCACTTGGCGTTGGCGATGCAGTTTGCAGGGTTCCGGTCTGTGATTGGGACGATGTGGGAGGTGGACGACGCAGATACGAACAAGATCACGACCAAGTTTTATGAGAATATGTTGGATGGATGTGGTCGGCTGGATCACACACGAGCGGCGTTGGAGCTGCAGACGAAGATGAACTCATTGGTTGATGTTGTTCCGCTCGATCAGCGCATTCTGTATGTACATATGATCGGTGCCTACTGCACATCGGACTATGTTGCCTCATATGTAGTTGCTATGTCTCTTTGCATACATTTACTATTTGCGACTGGTATCGAACGTGTGAAGGGCCAGTTGTGTGGACGACCGGTGTATTGAGCAACATTACGACGCCCTCGGAAGTCTGGGTTTCGCGAGCGCTGTGCGGCAAAGTAACGTCCGTGCGTGTGGGTGAAGCTCTTGCTCCCGTTGAGCTCCCCTCCTGAATATCTGGGCCATGTGAACCTGTGCTCGGGGAGACGAGATGGGTACGGATTCGAGCCGGCGAAGGCTCTCGTCAGGGGACCGATATCCTTGTGAGTAGTCTCGATCGAGATGGAACCTGAGCCACATTGCCACTAGACTCGGCGGATCGTCCCGTCGCGTCTTGATACTCGCGTTGTGTTGCGAATGCAGTGTGTAGGTTCTGGGATGTATGGATTGTATGAGTTATTTCGACTGTAGGTTAACCTCGATTTCTGTATCACCTCGGCTGTCAATAAATGCGCCAAGGGCACATCCATGAGGCCGCCTTGAGATTGGTACCCATTCAGCTTTTCGTCCCGGGTAACCTTGCGTACTAGCAATGCAAATGAGAGCCACCCAGTTGTGAATGCCGACGAGTTATATAGTGCGACCTGTTTTCTAAAGGACGACCGCCGCGGGACCCTATGATGAATGTATGTGTTATATCGTGACTGACTGTTCTCGTCAGAACTTCGATGTGATTGCAGAACATGAGCAATACCAATTACATGGAGTCTGTGTTGTATGAATACGAGACAAAGTAGAGATGCCAGCTGGAGGCCTTGCCGGCAATATTCTGACCTACGCCGCGCTAGAGTTAGACCACTCCCGGCGGATCCGGTCTGTTCAGCGTGTATGCCGCCACATATTGATGCCACCTGGAGCTTCATTTTGAGGTCACCGAGAGCCCACCGAGTCTTGAAGCGGCATGATCATTTCAGGGAAGAAGAGCTATTGAGGGTAAGACGGGTGACACACCAGAGCGGCAGTCTCTCCATGCGCTGGGAGGAGAGGAGGGAGGCAATGGGGTGAGAAGACGCAGGTGGGCGGGAGTAACCGATGACGCAGAGAGCGATGCGGCATAACCCGGCAAGTAAGAGAAGTGAAGAGGGAGGGATCGTGGCAAGGGTGGGCTGGCAGTTGCGCTGTAGCCTATCAGGAAGGTGGGATGTATGCGAGGAGGGATGATGTAGGGAAGGCGAGGATGAGGGCAAACGAGCCTGGAGGTAACGACGTACGGCGACCGTCGTATACTCTCGTTCTGTCGAGAGTACACGGCAGTCGTCGCACACCGTCTCGGACGCGGCGAGGGAGGTGACACGGATGACCAGGGAAATGGTAGTCGCCACACGCCGTCCTCGACGCATTGAGGCAGGGAGTGGGCGGGTGTGTCGCAAGCAAGGGCGACGGCGAAGTATTTGGAGCGACGGTGGGTGCGTGTGCGTCACGAACGAGGTCGAACGACGTGGCGAGATGCCACATGTCTATGCGTGTCAAGTTCAATTTGCTAGGTGAGGGGAGTGAGCGTATGCGGCATGAGTTACTTACACGACAGCGAAGTGGACGAGAGCATGCCTTCTCACGCATAGACTAACTATGCGCAGCTCGTGCCCAACTCGTGCCTCGCCTCGCCTCGCCTAGGCCACCCGAACTCCGACGACGGCCAAAACTACCACCACCGTCGTCGAAGAAGGAAAGCTGTTCAGCGAGTCCCTGGAAACCGTAAAGATTCAGGTCGGCCAGATGAAGCGTCATCTCGTGCGTCCTCGGCGGCGGCGCCGAATTCGCCATCGGAGCCATCATCGCTGACAACCTTCTTGTAGGACAACGACGAGTTCATGAACGCGCTCAATAGCGCCAGTCTCATGCTCGCCGAACTGCGCACATCGTCACTCTCACCAAATCAATATTATGAGCTCTGTAAGTACATGCATTCCAGCTCACTCGAGTTCCTCTGACCACAGGTGTCGCAAGACATGGCCATCTTCGACGCCCGCCGACATCTCTCAAACTACCTCTATGACGCACAGCACACATTCCAGACACCATCTCACACATCTCAACGAACTAATCCAGTACGCCGGAATGATAGTTCCCCGCCTCGATCACCGTCGGGTCCTTGTACATGTCTATCCCCGACGCACCCGTCAAGGAAATCATGATGGAAACGAGCAGAGTCCCATACGTGGGCTCTTTCTACGACAAACCGATTGCGGGTGAGTCCTCGCCGCGTTGTGTCATCTGTTTACTAACCCAGCCTAGTCCACAAGGGTCCCTCCAAGACTCGATCGCGTTCGTACTCATCAATTTCATAGACTGTTTGACAACAAGTCGTCGAACTCGTGAAGGGACGTTCTGACGATATGGTCGCAGGCTCGACGAGACCTGTCGATACAGGACATCACGGCCCTCTTGGTCGCGCTCACGGATCTCTCCTTCCCAACGAACGGCAGCGAACCTGGAATGTGGATCTGTGTCACGTGTTGATCAAGATCAGACGGACGCTTCTGCAGTCGGTGGCGGGCTGGTAAAGGACGTGAAGGAAATACGAAGACAGGGACCGTATGTGGTAGAGAAGGAGGATAATACGGCGGAGGAGCAGGTGTGGGTAGCGCGGATGGTGCGGGCTGAGTCGTTTGGCGTGCAGTTTGAGGTAGGTTTCCAGATTTCTTGAGTGGAGAGTTGAGGTAGTCGTCGAGAACTGACAGGTGCATTTGTGGCGACTCCGACAGCTGCCGCAAACCATATATCGGTACTTTGAGGCTGGAGGCGAACGGATGCGATGCACGTTCCCTGCGCTCATCACTTCAAGCATCAGGATCTGTTAGCAGTACAAAATCCGTGAACATTTGGTGAGATCGCCCTTTCCTATGATTGATTTTTGTCTTCTAACCTCGACAACGAATAGGAAGACGACTGGTAATCGAAAGTGACCACCATCGTCAAGTTCGTGCGCGAACGCACGACCATCCGCGCGACACAAGTCGACTCTCCCTCGCTCGCCCTCCGTCTCTTCCTCCTCGCCGCCCAAATTGCCTCTCAATGCGGTTCCGAGTTGGGAGACCTCGCGTATGATCTGTACGTCCAAGCGTTTTCGGTGTACGAAGACCTGATTTCGGAGAGTCGATCCCAGCTTGCTGCGATCACGTTGATCGTTGGGCCGTTGCAGGGCGCAAAGGTGTTCGAGGTGGACGGGTATGACACCTTGATTACCAAGGCTGCGTTGCATGGGGCCAAGTTGTTGAAGAAGCTGCATCAAGCGACGGCGATGCATGCTGCAAGTCATTTGCGGTGGCAGGAGGCAGCGGTGGAGGTGGAGGTGGAAGGAGAGGGGGAGGAGGGAGGGGAAGGGAAGAAGGTGAATGTGGGTGAAGATAAGGAGGATACGGAGGTGCCAAGGTAGTGAGTAGCAGTTTGTGCTGTCGATCGTGACTGACTGGTTGTCGGCAGTACTCACGCCAGGATAGCACACGAGTGCTGGAATGTCTGCAAAAGTTGTTGCGGATCGCACATGCGGCGACGGAGGAGATCGTCAATGTTCAGATATACTGTGACACGCTCGATCAATATCTGTATTACTTTGATCGCAGGGTTCTTGCTGTGCGTCTGTCTTCTCTCTACAGTCTCTTGATGCTGACGAGGTTCCGACATCGTCGCAGGTCGCTCCAAATTTGTTGTCTCGCTCGTAGAGCTCATCACGTCCTCCATCGACACCATCACATCTCCGTCGTCTGCGGCGTCGTACCTGCGCCCATCGCAACAAATCGAAGGTGTTGCATTTTCGGACATGATCCAGCGACATTTCCGGAACACGCTCCAGTATATTCATTCGAAGAAGACGTCGGAGAATCCGGGGCGATATGACGAGGCGGAAGTCGTTGGAGCGTTTTTTAAAGATGGGAATCGCGCGGTAGCGGTTGCTGGGTACGTACAGATGATGGAGTCGATTTCGATCTGTCGATACCGTTTTTTTAACGTCTTCGTCGTTTGTCAAGGCCCTTTTGAACTGATTATCCGAAAAATGCTGTGAATTCTTCCTTGGCAGGTTCTATCTTGGGCTGTGCATTCGATGACGGTCGCGCTGTGCAAATTAAAAATACGGAAAACACGAGGCTACCTCAAATCATTGTGGCGAAGTCGCCAAGATTCTCACTTCCTACTTTCCACTGTCCAGTGCTTTCCCCCTCGCCGTTCCAGCCCTGAGTGAAGCAAGATGAAATCACAAGGTGCTTATTTCCATGTTTTGTCGAGAAGAGCCTCAGCGAAATGACATTCACGTCAGCCAAGCAATGGTGGTCTCGAGCAAAGTCTCTTTTTACCAAGCATAAGAAAGAGGGCCGGAGGGACTCGATTGGAGAGGCGACTGTTTCAGTCGAAGAGATGCTTGCAGGAGCGAAGTCAACATTCGCTAAGTTCATGCAAGGGGACGGCACGGACCACATTAGCGAGGCAATCGGCCTTGATCGCCAAGCACTGAGTTGTTGCCCACTTGGTCACCAGGAGCGATGGAGCTCACTTACTCAGCTCGGTGATCATCTCCGAGATCGTTACAACCATCTAGGAGCGGTGGAGGACATCGAGGAAGCAGGGGTCTATTGCAGAGAAGCACTGGAGCTTTGCCCAGAAGGGCACCCAAATCGTTCAACATCGTTGGACAATGTTGCACTGTATCTCTCCAATCGTTACAACCGGCTTGGAAACATGACGGACCTCGATGAGGCCATCATCCTCGCGAGACAAGCCCTCGACCTTCGTCCGTCAGGGCACCCCCATCGATCAACGTCGTTGAACAATGTCGCACTGTACCTCTCTGATCGTTACGACCGCCTTGGGGATATGACGGACCGCCATGAAGCCATCATCCTCGGGAGACACGCCCTCGACCTTCGCCCGCCAAGGCACCCGGATCGATCAACGTCGTTGGGCAGTGTTGCAGTCTATCTCTCCACTCGTTACAAGCGGCTTGGAGATATGACGGACCTCAACGAGGCCATCATTCTCGGTAGACAAGCCCTCGACCTTTGCCCGTCAGGGCATCCGGATCGATCAAGGCCGTTGAACAATGTTGCAATCTATCTCTCCACTCGTTACAACCGGCTCGGAGACATGACGGACCTCAATGAGGCCATTATCCTCGCGGGACAAGCCCTCGACCTTTGCCCGTTAGGGCACCCGCATCGATCAACGTCGTTGAACAATGTCGCAATCTATCTCTCTGATCGTTACGACCGGCTTAGCGATATGACGGACCTCAATGGGGCCATCATCCTCGGCAGACAAGCCCTGGATCTTCGCCCGTTAGGCCACCCGGATCGATCAACGTCGTTGAACAATGTCGCACTCTATCTCTCCGATCGTTACAAGCGGCTTGAAGAAATGACGGACCTCAATGAGGCCATCATCCTCGGGAAACAAGCCCTTGACCTTCGCCCGTCAGGGCACCCGGATCGATCAACGTCGTTGAACAATGTCGCAACCTATCTCTCCACTCGTTACAACCGGCTTGCAGATATGACGGACCTCAAGGAGGCCATCATCCTCGGCAGACAAGCCCTCGATCTTCGCCCGTCAGGGCACCCGCGTCGATCAATGTCATTACGTCAACTTTCCTGCTGTCTCCGCGTTCGCTTCACCCAGTCGAACGAGTTGAAGGACAGAGATGATCTATTCAATCTCTACACCGAGTTGTCAAATATCTCACAAACACTCTCACCAGTCGATCTCTCTGTAGCCAAGCAATGGATCACGGCAGCTGAGGATTTCCACCATCCCACAGTCCTTCTCGCATACGAAACATCTCTTCGACTACTTGTTCAGCATCTCACCATTTTACCACCCCTACCCAATCGTCTCCAGATTTTCAAAGACCTCGCTTCATCCCTAGCAATCGATGCTTTTTCTGCTTGTCTTCGCGTTCATCATGCAAAAACAGCGGTCGAGCTTCTCGAGCAAGGTCGCTGTGTATTCTGGACTCAGATTGCTCGTCTCCGTTCCCCTCTTGAAGATGTCATAGCGTCGGGCCAGGAAGGACAGTCCCTTGCAGACCAGTTCACTCGACTCTCATCAGAAATACACGATACGATTCATTCACAAGGTCCAGATCAGCACAACAAGCTGTGCAGTCTCAATGTTGACCTGCATTCCGCAACCACTCAAATTCGCACATTACCCGGTCTCTCTAGATTCCTTCTCCCCTCTTCCTTTTCGGAACTCCAACAAGCTGCCAATGGGGGGCCTGTGGTCATTGTCAATGCTAGCCAGCATACTTGCGATGCGCTCGTTGTCTTTTTTGACAGAGATCCGGTTCATATCCCATTGAAAATCATGAAATCCCGTGTCAAGGACCTGTCATCGGACCTCCAGTCCTTGACGTTGGATGCAAAGACAATGGACATGGGGAGAGATCTTGCTTGCTTCCTGAGAATCCTTTGGGATGAGGTCGTCTCGCCGATCGCTGATTTTCTTCTGAAAACAGTTCTACCTGGCTCACGTATCTGGTGGTGTCCCACTTCCGAGTTCTGCCTTCTGCCATTGCACGCGGCTAATCCGTATCGGAACGGCGAAAGGGGTTTTTCCCATTTGTACATCTCGTCTTACACTCCCACGTTGACTGCCCTCATCCGTGCGAGACGGAATCATCCATCGGCGACGACTTCGATACACGAGGAGAAACGTTTCCTTGCTGTGGGTCAAGCGAGCGCCAAAGGCGAAAGCGAGCTTTTCTCCGTCGGCAACGAACTGGCTATCATTGCTGAGCGCATTCAGGGTCTCGCAATGTTCATCCGCCTTGATGGTCCTGAATCGAGTATGTCCCAAGTCTCGAAGGAGTTGAGGACGAGCGAGTGGGTCCACTTTGCCTGCCACGGTATCCCAAACAGGAAGCAACCCTTTGACTCCGCATTTAGTCTCTACGACGGCCGGTTTACCGTGGAACGGATCATGGGATGCGAGTTAGAGAACCCCGAGTTTGCCTACCTGTCTGCTTGTCATACGACGGTCGGAGACGAGGAGAGTCCAGACGAGGTAATCCACCTGGCGTCGGCGATGCAGTTTGCAGGGTTCCGGTCTGTGATTGGGACGATGTGGGCGGTGGACGACGCACACACGAACAAGATCACGTCCCAGTTTTACGAGAATATGTTGGATGGATGTGGTCGGCTGGATCATACTCGAGCTGCGTTTGCGCTGCAGAAGACGATGGACTCATTGGGTGATATTGTTCCGCTCGATCAGCGGATTCTGTATGTACATATCGGTGTGTAGTACGCTTTGGACCGTGTCTGGTTTGTATTGGTTGTATTTGCTATCTGTCTTCGCATTTGTTGGTTGTGTAAGTACTAGGTGGAACTTTGTATCGACGTTTTGGTGACCAAGTCCGGTGATCCTCCCAGATTGCACACCTCACGGGCCATGTGACCACCATCATATGCAAGTCCAACAAATTCTACGTCCAACAATTTTTTGACCCGGATCGAACAGCGGGCGTACACTACTCCCATCTTGGCATCATGCAAACTGGCATGCAGACCACAGACCTGATCATAATGGCGGCTTAGCGAGCAATCTGTAACTGCTAGTATTCAAAGCGCAACTTAGTGGGCACATTGTGTGGCTTTACTAAACCACTTGACTGCGGGAGTTTAGATCCTCGACAAGGCCTGGAATAACTTGCCCTTGCATGTAATTCCGGCTTCTAATCCCTCCTTCTAATCCCTCTTTCATGCAAGTGCGGTATTGGTGTGCGTTGTTCTTGGAACCTCTTCCATACCCTCACATGCTAAAACAAACTGTCGGGCTGTAGTAATAACACGCGCAAGGTTTGATCCAGTGTGTTCCCAAGAAGGTTGTCAAAGCCAAAGCCCCGCTATGGGTGTGGACCAGCTATCGGAGATGGTAATCTCCACAACAGAAAAGCGTCGGATATCAACTTTGACCACTATGTCCACCTAGACCACAGTGGTATCAAACGTGCGTACGACTCTCCTGTTCTGCTTCGACCTGCTCAGATAATTCCCTCTGGTCATCTCTCACTATTCTTGCTCAATGATGACGACCGTACGCCGGGGGCGAATCTAGGACGAAACAACAATTACATCACCAGCAGCTCTTACTTCAGTCTCAATCCGAAATATAGTCACGGTCGCACCCGTTTTACGCCTACCTCCAGAGCTTCTTTCGTCCATATTCCTCTATTGCGCTCTCGAGTTCCACTACGGAAATGTAGACGACATCGGCCTACCTGAGTGGGTCGATGTGTCACATGTGTGCAGGTGTTGGCGTTCTGTTGCATTGGGCTGTCCAATTCTCTGGAGCTACATGTTTGTAGCGTCCCCCTC